>CM022767.1:2515024-2517524 GCA_012411365.1 Ameiurus melas
TTTAAAGCTATTTACATACACACACACACACACACATATATATATATACACACACACATTTTTTCCCTCAAATTAATTTATCTTAATATTTGCATCCTTCATTAAAACGAGAGCAACAGTTCATATTTAAAATATTTAAAATACACACACACACACACACACACACACACACACACTCACACACACATGTATACAGTATATTTCAGACCATCTCCATTGATGTGGATGTACACTACTATAAGGGCAAAAGTATGCGCACATCTGACTATCACACCCGCATGTTAAGAAATAAACTAAAATGGTGCCGTTCTAAAATGATGATCTTCTTAGCATAATACAAAAATCCATATATAGATTTAGATCCATAATGAACACACCAGAGGTGCCAGAGGTGCCAGAGGTGCCAGAGGTGCCAGAGGTGATGAGCACAGGACAGTCTTTCTGATTACAGCAATAGCCGTTTATGATTAATTCACCACCTTCATGACTGTGTGGGTGGTACGATTAAAAGTCCAACTCCTGGCAACTCTTCACGACTTTTGAAACTTCCCAGATTAGTGCGCAAAGTCATTTTAATCATCTGTGTGTTTTGTTATATCCTTTACCTGGCATGTGCCGCTTAAGCAACATCTGTTAGGGTTCAAGCGCTTTGATTTTCCCAATCACGATGAGTGTAAAAAAAAAAAAAATCTACATGTTCTAAACCATCGCTTGTGTGAAAATGAAATTGAGGTGTGTTTTTTTTTTTCTATTTATTTCAAATGTTTTGTTATTATTTTTTTTAGATTATTTTGTTCCGACGTTGACAAGTCGATGGGATCGCGTTAAACTTACTTTTAAAACATGTTTCCTTTTAAACAAGCGAAGTATTGTGCACATCGGCATTCCTGAATCAGGTTCTCCGTCTCCGATGGAGACCTCACGCTACGGAACAACTGAATTTACTACAAATCATTTTCATCCATTCTCTTAAAAGGTGCCAATCACGCCGGAGTTGACTGCGCTGCTGCACAATTGAAGTAGCTCTTTGATAAACATTTACAGATGTTATGAAGGATCTATTCTACGATTTCTTTGAACTTTAGCTGATATATAATCTGCACCAGGCGAGCCGTTATTTTCTATCCTTCGGCGTGTTCGGTGAGTCATTACCGTGCAGAAAGAAAGAACGAAAAAAAACAAAAACAAACAACAAACACGTTTTCACCACTCAGCCGTTTTCCCAAAGCTACAGCTTGATGAATCACAATCTGTTCCCAAACATGTCTACATCGTTCTCAGTACTGGCTGTTTTTCACCAGATCCTTGACATTTATTGGATGAACCGCACCATAAACCGTGACAGATCCATCACTGAGCTTCACCGAAACCTGCACACATGCAACCTTATCCTTCTCGCCAGCTCTCCTTCTGACATTCTGGCACCATTTGTGCACCAAAAATAAATAAATAAATAAAAATCTTCAAATTTGAATTCATTGTTCCATAAGATTTGTGTTTGTCATGTTGTGCTTTTAAACTCTTCAGCCTACTGAAATCTTTTCAGCTTTGATTTTCTGCAGAAAATAGCTTCATGCCCTGAAATGCCATTTCCCTCACAGTTGGCGCCTGACGTCAAGTGAATATTTGACTAGACGTCTTTCTTTGCCTTAAGGAAATGACCTTTAGCTTTTCATCGGTCGCAGACAGAGTTTTGCCTTTTACAGTCTCGGACGTTCTAGATATTACCCAGGTATGCATGGTAGAAAACTTACAAATGACTGGTTCATTATTTATTTCAGTAGTAACTTCAACAGCTCAGTCATTTAAAAAAACAACAAAAAAACAACAAAAAAAAACAATTATTGAATCTTTTCTTAGATTATAGTCGTACAAAAGTTCAAATCCTTAAGGTTTATCCTGAAAGAAATGGTTGACCTCGGAGCACGACCCTTATTTATACAGTTGCAGACCCCGCCCAGAAACTCCAAAAAAAAAAAAAAAAATGAGAGCGTTGTGAGACAGAAGAAAGTAAAAGGAGAACAGAGAGAACGCCACGTTCATCATCCGTAGCAGGTGGGATCTGATCAAGTATTCTTCTCCGACTCGTGCTCGTATCTGACTGTGTCCTTCCTTCTCAACCAGTATTTCATGAGTTTTCCTCATCCTCTGAGCCTGTGGTGTCAGTACTGTGTCTGAGTTCCTGTGTCTTGATGTTGTTGTTTTTTATTATTATCTTGTTTGTGTCTGTGTGTGTGTTGTATCGTTGTTTTTCAGCTTTCCCTGGACATGACGGTGTCGCTGGGGTCTCTACAGGTTTCGATGCGATGTTCAGCTTCTTTCTTTGGACGATCTGATCCACTTACTCTCAACCGGTCTTGCGGCCCACTGGGCTATGGGGTACAAATGTCACGAGGGTTTGTGCTTTCTCACTCAACACAGCCATAGCTTCAGAAAGCAGAGCGATTAGAGCTGGCATAAAACGCTCTGGTCACCCTGGAATCAGCTCCTCCAGATCATT
>CM022767.1:2522524-2550024 GCA_012411365.1 Ameiurus melas
GATCTCTGTAACCATGTGATGGCTGCCAGATGCTGATATTTCGGGTTGTTCACACACAACACCTCTTGAGTTTGCGCACAATGGTGTGAAAAACATCTACTGAGCATCAGCTCTGTGAGAAATGTCACACCACGTGAACGAGACGGATCTGAGATAAATATCCAGACTGGGTCGAGTTGACATTAAAGCTACGGTAACTTAAATAACCATTCTGTACCACAGCGGTGAGCAGAAAGGCGTGTCAGAACAGCAGCAGAAGACCACATCGGGTTCCACTCCTGTCATCCAAGAACAGGAACCTGAGGCTACAGTGGGCACAGGATTCATCCAAACTGGTGACCAGGTGATGTTTTTCCAAGATGATATTTTCCCCAGTTTGATGTGTGATGTGAACATTAACTGAAGCACAGCGGTTCTTAATAAGGTAGTTAGTGAGTGTGACTGTGCACTAATATTTTAAGCCCCAAAAACATTTTTGTCACACAGATCTGGCAACCCTGCTCGTAGCACGTCCATCATGAACTCATTTATTTCCATTTCTCACATCGACCTAAGAAATTCAACACATCAACCAGGACACGTTCCAACGTTCTAGGACGCGGTACCGATCGTACCATTTAACTACACACTTCTAATATGAAGTCGTTCATTCTACAAACATCCCCATTTCCATGACACCCCATTAACCAAAGGGCACGCTGGCTGCATTAACGCGCACCGCATCTTTATTTGAAAACACATCCTTTTCGTTACTGAACTGTACCTGCACTTCCTTTTCGTTTAGCGGCTCTGCAATTTCAATGCTCACGCACGGCAGAACACATTTAGTATGCGGAAAGAAAAAAAGACAAAAAAAAAAAAAAAGTCGAAAGACCGAAAGGGCACAAATAAATAGACAGAAAATCTTACTTGCACGTGGTAACAACGATTCAAAGACAATGCGATACCCGTTCGACATTCAAGTGGTGGTGCAGTGGTTAAGACGTCGGACTTCTGCTCGGAAGGTCGTGAGTTCAAATTCAAACGTTGCCGAGATGTCACTGCTGGGCCCTTGAGCAAAGCCCTTAACGCTCAACCGCTCAGTTGTATAAATGAGATAAAGGTAAGGATGAGAACATCTGCCAAAAGTGTCAAATATACCGCAGCGTTAGAGCATTACGCCAAATCTATGGTTCCACGGTGAGCTTTGAGTCCAAGCTTGTAACCATTGAGATTTGCGTAATTCCTAATAATAATAAAAGTGCGAGCGGTTTTACTAACAGGCTCTGCCGAGAATCTTTAACATGAGTAGCCTAACACGGCCATTCTGTGTGTTTACTTTATCAAATGGGCAATTTTTGAAGTTTTGTGTTTTTAGAAATAAGTGCAAAAGGACTGATGAAGCACCCGAGTCCACAGAGGGCGGAGCTACCATGGGGCAGCACCTGGACGCGGTTAATTATCTACACTGGACCGTGGAAGTGTAGATAACGACAGTTAATTTACTCAATTTAAACACTTAGCTCGTGCTTAGGCTTGTCGAAGTACAGAGCGAACGCCAAATAAATCTATTCATGGTCAGCAGGAACCTTTTCTTTCCCCAGGAGGTCTCCCATCCAGGTGCTGTCCAGCCTCAACCCTGCTTATCTCCAGGGGTATCTTCAAGTTTTGTTGTAGTTGATTTACCAACAAACGTAACCCGAGTAACCTGACTGACACTGCTGTTGTTTGGTCACGGTTGCGTACGTGATACAAATACGCTAGCACGGCTAAGCCCCTTAGCAGATGGGTTCAGATATTTGTGGAACTGGGCGCAACAGCACCACCAACAGTCATGAGAAAAAGATGTACACAAAGACACGAGGAAAAGAAGCGAGGCTGGAGCTGATTTCTTTCTAGTCTAGACTACAGACTTAGTCGTGTCAGGTGATTACACAGAGTGAAGATTTCATCCCCATCCGCGCTGTTATTCATACACACGTGAACACGTGAGGTCGAGTATTTACTGCATCATCTTTTTTAAGTGATTTTTTTTTTTCCCCAACCAAAATGCCTTTGGAGGAGAAACGAGCAGACCTTGTGACAGGATGCATGACCCGATGTTAATATTTTCATTGTCAAGCTATTGACATTTTAAACTCGAACCAAAATAATACAGTGGGTGTAAACGTAATGCTTTGTGTGTGTGTGTGTGTGTGTGTGTGTGTGTGTGTGTGTGTGTTATTTGTTGTTTAGTAGTCATGCTTGTTTTTCTACGTTTCTGTGATAACATCGGATGTTTAGTAGGTGAACATAACAAGACTACCAGGTTACTGACTTCTTATGAAATATTCAACCGCGTGGGAGTGCGCGCATACAAATACTTTATTTGGAAAGGCAGCGTGAGCGGGGTCCAAATGTAATGTTTACACAGCGGAACATGACGAGAAAGCTCCAGCAGTGGCCCGAACGTCAGGTCTTTTTTTTGTGTGTGTGTGTGTGTGTGTGTGTGTAAGCCGTTTGAAGATGTCAGGAAAGCATTGTTCAAATTAAAGGCGCTCCAAAACGATGTTTCGTGAGATCGAAAACATACGAAGACCGTTTCCGGAACTGATGTGAAAAGTTGCTGTCGGATTCTGGATTCTGATTGGTCCGGCGGCGTTGATTCACTCGGGACGCTCTCGCTCTGATGCGTTGTCGTTTCTATAGGAACGGCTCGTTCATAGGGACTTGTGTGGTGGACGCTTGTCAGAGAGCTGTCTGTAAGGAGAGGTTTATTCAGCGTTGATGCAAGGAGGCTCCAGCAGTCAGCGCTTTTTGTAACAGTCAGTACGATTTCTGGCGTGGAACAGATTTCAGGACTGAGGAGTTTACGCTTTATGGATTCTGGATAACACGAAAAGCTGCGTTTTATGTTGTATTATTAACTTCCCGAAAGAGAAGAAAGAGACTCTGGTGATGGAACAACTGCTCCTAGCTGCTGTAATGTACTCCAAGTGAGAACAGAAACTAACTTGGCACAGCGTTACTTCTATAACATCATAACATGAAGTGTTTTATTCATATATATATATATATATATATATATACACCTGAAAATGAGGAATGATAGAAGAACCATATTCAAGAAAAGAATCTTCTGGTCTTGAGTCTTTGATTGATTGACACCAACAACTGATGAATAATCAGTGTTTTTCAACCACAACGACCCTTCCGTGTGATATGAACAATAATCCAGCTGCGTCAGAGTGACCTATACATCCAATATGCAGAAGCGCTGATTTAAATTTGAAGGACAAATAGAAAACGAAGCTCCTTTACACAGAGGAATGTCTGCTGCCCGTTGAACATACAATACTTCCTCTTTACTGCGGAACTACGTTTCATGACGCATGTCTACAGCGATTATACTCGACTCATAATGCTGTCTTTGTTCTGCGTAGTGGGAGCGATGTGAGGACCCCAGTAAACAGTACACTCATCAGCCTATAATGTTGCATAAGTATTCAACCTCTTGATTTTGTTTCCGCATTATGTCACGCTAGAGCACGGAAACACGAAGACAGCAAAAACCGAGGCGCAATCAAAGTACGTCTGCGACAAAATTCTGGAGCAGCGTCAATCGGGGTACTGTTCGAAAGAAATTCGAACGTCCCGCAGAGTGACACGCAATCAATTACAAAGCGTCAGGAAGAATTTGGCACGACTGCGACTCTGCCTAGGGGAGACCGTCCAACGAATGTCAGTGACCGGGTAAAGAGGGCATTGGTCAGAAAAAACAACCGAGTCCAAGGGTAACTCTGAAGGCGCTCAGAGGGGAGAAAGCCATTCACAGATTCACAAAGCAAGAAGGAGGAATTATTGAAAGAAAGAAAAACAAAAATACATCCGAAAGCCAGTGTTGGAGACTCAGCAAGCATGTCCTCAAAAATGTATCCTTTTTGGTCTTGACACAGTGTGTTACGTTTGGCAGACACCCGACACCGCTCATCCGCTTGAGAACACCACCCCCACTGTGAAGCATGGTGGTGGTAGCATGATGTTATGAGGATGATTTTCATGAGCAGGGACTGGGACACTGGTCAGGCTTGAAGGTATAATGGATGAAACGATGTAGTCCCAGAGGAAAACCGGTATCCGTTTGTGAGAGATTCACAATGGATTAAGAGTTCAGATTAAGAATTGTGCATCCGGTCTCACCGAGCTTGAGCAATTTGGCCAAGAAAAATATCAGGCTCCTGAAAACCTGCAGCTGGAATCGCACCAAAACATGATATTCGCCTGGGGAAAGGGGAGGGGTGGATTGGGATTGGGGGTGGGAGATGAAGGGGGCGGGGTGTGTGTGTGAATATTTATCCAACAAGCAAATGTTTAATCTTTGTGTTGCACTGAAATATGTTTGACGTGTTTAAATCAAAGGCTACATTTCAATTCCACGCTGTAACGTGGATAAAGAGTTCAAGCGGGTGTGTGTGTGTGTGTGTGTGGGGGGTGAATACTTGTGACGTGTACTATGAGAACAGATCCGGTTATTTTCAAGCGATTGGATGATAGAAATCTCGGTGCAGTGTAATTGCTTCTCTCAGTGTGACGCTGAGAAAGAGCTCTGCCCGAAATGATGTATATATCTCATTAAACACACACGCAAACACACACATATGCAAATGATTTATAGTGTAAGGGAAGGAAACATCAGCGTGAGTTATACTTTAAGTAAAACAATACAAACGCAGACTCGAAATGAGGTGGGGGGGAAATAAATACAGAGGAATCGTTTGACTTCCTGCTTTGCCGAGGCTGGATTGAAACCCTGGAACTTGTGCAGTAAATATAAGATAAAAGTGGGGCTTGAGATTAAACTTCATCTTAGCACTTATCTCTGGCAGACAGGTGCTTCAGCTCACGCAATAAAACTGCTATTTGAGGCAGTTCTTACATAAATTAGCATGTCATTGACTACGCACTGGGGAGATTCCACCTCAGATTGGAAAGTCCTGTGAGCGGTTGGGTCTTTAGTCATCGGTTTCGCGATGCAGCCTTCAGCGCTCTCATATCTGTTCAAATAATTCGAATAGTCTTCATAACGGTGTATTATTACTAAACCAAACGGTAGCGCAAATAATAAACAATGATCATATGTTCTAATCCTTTGAGTCATCCATCCATCCATTCATCCTCTATACCGCTTACTCCTTCTTCAGGGTCACGGGGAACCTGGAGTCTATCCCAGGGGGCATGGGGTACGAAGCGGGGTACACCCTGGACAGGGTTCCAGTCCATCACAGGGCACACTCACACACACACTCAGACACCCATTCATACACTACGGACACTTTAGACACGCCCATCAGACTACCATGCATGTGTTTGGACTGGGGGAGGAAACCGGAGTACCCGGAGGGAACCCCCGCAGCACGGGGAGAACATGCGAACTCCGCACACACACATGGCCACGGTGGGAATCGAACCCTGGACCCTGCAGGTGTGAGGAGATTGGTTTCTCCGCCTTTTCAGTGTTACTGACTACAAGTAGAAATGATCATCAAACTCCTCAAACAGTTGCGTTGGTGGTAGCTGGAGGTCGGAGACGACGACGTTAATACTGATACAGTATATATATATATATTTGATATAATGTCTTAAGAAATGTCTTTAGGTAATATCTTTAGAAAACCCTGGTAGTTATGTTCTTCTCTGACCCATCAAGACTCCACAAGACCTCTGAAGGTGTGCTGTGGTAAGACGTTAGCAGAAGATCCTGAAGTCCTGTAAGTTGCGAGGTGGGGCCTCCATGGGTCGGACTTGTTTGTCCAGAACATCGCACAGATGCTCGATCTGGCGAATTTGGAAGCCGAGTCAACACCGTGAAATTTTGGTCATGTTCCTCAAACCGTTCCTGAACAATTTCTACAGTGTGTCAAGGAGCATTATCCTGCTGAAAGAGACCACTTGCTTTTAGGTGTGTGAAGGTGAAGGTGTGTACTTGGTCTGCGACAGTGTTTAGGTAGGTGAGACGTGTCAAAGTAACATCCACATGAACGCCAGGACACGAGGTTTCCCAGCAGAACATCGCCCAGAGCATCACACTGCCTCCGCCAGCTCGCCTTCTTCCCATAGTGCATCCTGGTGCCATCTTTTCCCCAGGTAAACAACACACACACACACACCCTGCAGTCCACATGATTCATCAGACCAGACCACCTTCTCAGCTGCACAGCTCCATACGCAGCAAACAATGATGTTCAGACTCCTTTCTATCAGACTCAGCATGAACTTTTTCAACAATTTGTGCTACAGTAGCTCTTCTGTGGGATCGGACCGTACGGATTAGCCTTCACTCCCGATGCGCATAAATGAGTCTTCGGTCTCCGGGTTCACCGGTTGTCCTTCCTTGGACCAGTTTTGGTAGGTACTAACCCCTGCATACCGGGAACACCTCACAAGACCTGTCGTTTTGCTTCCGCTTGCCCATTTTTCCTGCTTCGATACCTAACGACATGCATTTGTCTGTAACATGAAGGGCACGGCTGTGTATGTTTCCCATATTTCTACCCGAACGTATTCCTAAAAGAAAAACAATGCGAAACCTTTTAACACTGCCATGCCAACGCCAAAGTTTTCAGAACAAACAATCCTCACATTCTGTTTGAAGCCATCGGTCTGTGATTTACATTGTAAATATGTGCAGATGAAAACAAACGCTCTTTCTCCTCTGGTTTTTTTTTTTTTTTGATGTTTTTTTTTTTTTTTCATGGCGAGCCACGAGGAAAGAATGTGTCATCAGCTTGCGTCAGTTGGTGCTAATACGATGTGACAGCGTCGAGCCGGCGGTCGAATTAAAAACAACAACAACAAAACGAACGAATTAAAAGACAAACAAACAAACAAACAAACAAACAAACCCTGTTGTATTCACTGTACAAATCAGCTCATTAATTCAGCAGCAAATATGGACCCGAGTGTAATGTATAAGATATTTTGTTACAGATTAGAAATGAGAAAATATATTCAAAGGTAATTGAATCATAAGAGAGAGAGAGAGAGAGAGGAGAGAAGAGAGGAGAGAGAGAGGGAGAGAAGAGAGGAAGAGACAAGAGAGAGAGGAGAGAAGAGAGAAGGGAGGGAGAGAGGGAGAGAGAGAGAGAGAGAGAGAGGAGAGAGGAAGACAGAGAAGGAGGAGAGAGAGGGAGAGAGAAGGAGAGGAAGAGGAGAGAGAGAGAGGAGGGAGAGAGAGAGAGGAGGGAGAGAGAGGGAGAGAGAGAGAGGAAGAGAGAGAGAGAGAGAGGAGGGGGAGAGAGAGAGAGGGAGAGGAGAGGGAGAGAGAGGGAGAGAGGGAGAGGAGGAGGAGAGGGAGATCAGGTGTGTGTGGGTATAAAGAGGGAGGGAGAGAGAGGGAGAGAGAGGGAGAGGAGGGAGAGAGAGGAGAGAGGGAGAGGGAGAGAGGAGGGGAGAGGGAGAGGAGAGGAGAGAGAGGGAGAGAGGAGAGGGAGAGAGAGAGGAGAGAGGAGAGAGAAGAGGAGGAGAGGGAGGGAGAGGGAGAGAGGAGAGAGAGAGGAGGAGAGGAGAGGGAGAGGGAGAGGGAGATTTCCAGTTCTGTTTGTCAGTGTTTTTAAAAAAGGGTATATTATGTGTATATATATATATATGTAAAATGAATTCATTTATCTATTTAAATGCACACACAATATATATTTAAATTCACTCAACACTAAACTCACTAAATAAACCTGTTCCGCCGCTCATTACAAATGACACGTCTGTTTTAGATGAGAAGTCATCCATCTTGGGCGAAACTGTTCGCTTGATGCACCGAGACATCTTCCGGAGGTGAGCGCTGCTCAGAAGACGAAGAAGAAGAAGAAGAAGAAGAAGAAGAAGAAGAAGAAGAAGGAGAAGAAGAAGAAAAAAACCCCACACACAGGCTATAATTCCGTCCATCTTAATTTTCTCATCTGTCTTATTACGCTTAACGTGACAGAAGGCATTGTGAAGATTTCTGCGGGTCGCCAGCCCATGATTCATCGTGATTTAATTGGAATAATGTATAAAATGAGTCATGCTTGCAGCCAGGAACAATGACTCGCAGCTCGGGCCGCCTCGGCAGAGATCAATGTTCCTAACCTCCATTCCACAAAACATTCTTTAATGGATCCCCCAGGGACCGGCGCTTCTCCTTTCCTTCTCTCTCTCTCTCTCTCTCTCTGTCTCTCTCTCTCTCCTCTTATTTATTTATTTTAATCTGTCCAGCTGTAGTGCAGGGCTTTTAATTATCCACCAGAGGATAGAGAAAGCTGGGTCCGAAGCTGTTTTTTTGTTTTGTTTTGTTTTATTTTGTTTTATTTTTCGTATCCTGCTACACTAAACAATACGGTATCCACAATCACCTCATCTCGTTTGGTGACATATGTGGGTTTATGGTCCTTGGGATGAGCTGAGACCGACGCAGGACGCGGCGAGACTGGGAATGGGCGCTCGTCTCGCTCATAACTCTAATAGAGAGAAAAAAAATAGAAGAAGAAAAAAAGAGAGAGAGAGAGAGAGAGAGAGAGAAAGTTTGAGGTTATCAGCAGTTACATGCTTTTATAGCGGCAGATTATTGGCTAAAATTAATGAGGTGTAATAACGACGATATGAAATAATACAGATTTACAGCAATAACTGCCGATTTGTTTTAATCCCTCTGAAACGGTTGAGAGAGGTGAGGCAGAAAATTGTTACGCTTGTTATATATATATATATATATATATGTTTGTTTGTTTTTTCCGTGTGTGCACATTTTCAGCATTATTTCAGCTTGGAAATGACAATAATAACTCTTTCGAGCGTGTGAAATTTTTTTATTATTGATGCGGTTGTTTGTTTGTTTGTGTATGTATGTATTTGTAGAGGTGCGTCTGCCTGATGTGAACCTTTCGGAATAGTCGAATGTTGTAGACGGCGGATTTTTTCACAGGGCGGATGCGCTGAGCGTTTATTAAACTCAGTTGCAATGTCTTCGAGGTTCCGTCACCGGTTCTTGCGTCGATTTATACGTACGTTCGTAGCGCGGCGGCGGCGTCGGGCGCGTTCGCGGATCGCGACCGGTCCGAAGGTGAGCGATGATCTAAGCGTAACAATGAACGGATTTTACAGAACACGTTGTCGCGATGTGAACGAGGGAAAACGTCGTCGTCGGTCCGCGAGAAAGGCGTTTATTTAAGGTTTTTACGGAAGGAGTCTCCGGTGCCAGCGACGTTTTCCACTACGGGAACGTTTTTCAGAGCAGGTTCGGAAGACTTTCTGGTTTTGGCGCTTGCTCAGTAACACGACAAGCTGCTTTTTTGTCGAGTTTTATGTCTTGGTGACGTTCAGAAGCGAGGGAATGGATGTTTGTAGCTGCTATAACGTAAGGAAGAACAGGAACTAACTTGTTTCATGGACGCTCCGGAACGGTACATGTGGTGTTACAGGGGGCGGTAGCGGCTTGGCGGTTAAGGTTGCTGATCGGAAGGTCGGGGGTTCAAGCCCCAGCACTGTCATGCTGCCACAGTTGGGCTCCTGAGCAAGGCCCTTACCTTCTATGCTCCAGGGGGCGCTGTATCATGGCTGACCATGCTTGGGTATGCGAAGGAAACAATTTCACTCTGCTCTACCATATATATGTGACTAATAAAGACTCATTATATTAAGAAAATTGCAAAACGTGGTGGTGTAAGAGGAATAAAACACTTCAGGATGTACTGTAACAGGAAAATAATCTCCTTCGGGATGGTAAGATGATGGTAACTCCACTTCCCGTTGCTAATTATTTTCCAAAAACAGCACAACACGGTGTGTTTTATTGTTACGCCTCACTCCACAGGTAATTCCTATCTGACACTAACCAGCCACGACACGTGTTTTTTTTTAGTTTTCTTCTCCCGGGACGCAGCGAGTGTAGCGGCTCAGTAAAGCATATCCTCAAACAACAAGCATCAATTATTCATCCGGGAATGGTATTAATTTTCTCAGTCTACTTCTTTATTTCCTTCTTTTCTATCACTGAATTGAATTTCCGTTTCACGGGCAATATTATCACGAACGCCTCGGTAGCAGGATCCGAATCCTCCTGTGTTGTCGTCGTCGTCTCCCATCCCTCCCCCACTTCCTTCTTTTTTTAATCCTGGAGCGTTCTACAACTTCCTGTCACCAGCACGGACCATTGTGACTGGATTAGGATTATTCAAAATGAGACGCCGTAACCGGCTGCTCGAAGAGCGATCACGACGGAATCTCGCGCCTCTATCACTAGACAGTGCTGATTTATTACAGACCTGTGTGCACTTCTATTTCCTTTCATAGACCCCTCCATAAGGGCGAACTAACCATCGGTCTACACGCGCACTCCACTCATTGGGCGAGATGATGAAAAGCCTGAGCTGAGTTGTTGAAAGCTCACTTTCTGTCTTTAATGGCATTGTGGGAGCGCAGCACCGGGAGATACCTTAGAAAACCATAGCGCTGGTCTCTTTATTATGGTTAGAGCGCCATTAAACGGTTCCCTACAGAGCCGCACAGGTAGAAAGACGCTTAGACGAGTGAAGCTCCACAACCAAGGCCTTAATCAACGCTTCCTACACCCCATATTCATTAACACGCTTTTGTTCCTGCACCAGCACTTGGCTTGATCACTGTGCTGTAAGTGAGAATTTGTTTCTAAATGGTACTTTAGGGTTTTATTTCTGTTTTTTTTTTCTTTCTTTCACATTTTTTTTTATTCTTTAGACAAGCGCTGGTGATTGGAGTTAATCTCACGCTTTCACTCCGCTCCTCATTTGTATTGCAGACCAGATACGGAACAGAAGAAATTACCCTTCGGAGGTAGAAATTATATTGTAAGGCGCCGCGCTCGGAGTGATTCAACAGGTCATCTCGCAGCGGAAGTGAGCGGAGAGACGCGGAGAGAAACAGATTAGCCTCTTATTATCGGAAAAAGCGTTCGGAGAGAGTCGGATCACGGGCCAGCGGCCGCCATTATCGTGTCAGAATCGCTACTCGAACACGTGTATGATTCCATTAAAGTAGGCGTGGAATGACGCGGTGACGTTTCTGTCTGTATACCGATAGCTGGAAGCTGCTCAAAATATCCGCACACGTGTTCGGGTTGAAAGCAGGAGTGGGCGTGGCCTAGGTTTCATGTACTTTTTCATTAAACGTGGAATTTAAAAACGCAGAGGTAGAAATGTGCGCGTTCTGGCTCCGACACTTCCTCGACCTCGGCGACATCACTCCAGCTCATCGTCCGTCCAAACTAGCAAGATGTACGTGTTTACACGTGGCATTGTATTTAACAGTTAAATACTGTAAACAAACAAACAAACAAACAAACAAACCGAACAGCGCATTACTGTTCAAAATACTCATACCAGAGCAGTGTTCAATTCTTCAGTCTGATCAATGGCTTCTAGTACCCCTCCGGTAATCTGCGGCTAATACGAAATGGATTTTTCAAAAAATTGTGTTCTTATTTCATCGCAAAAATCACATAGTCATTGATATGGGAACATTTTCTGTCAACAGACGTAAGTCGATCTTGTTTTTCAATCCTGCTCACGCTGTCACTTATGCTTAGTTTGGACCCGCTAGCGAAAATTAGCAAGGAATGAATGAATTCAGTACGATTTATGCGAATATAAAGAAACTAGTAGCCCAATTTAAGCTAAGGATGAATGGATGAATGAGAGATGCTCACTATCTACTGCTATTGAAACCTTCGGTCATGGACGATACCCGTATCCGTCTGAGATCGTTTTCTTTATACGTACACCCCGAATCCAATTCCAATCTTTGCCGTTTGTTTCAAGATCCGATGTCTGGTATGTTTTCTGGTATGACGTCTGATCCACGAATTTGAGCTGTGGTATCGGTCCTGATACTGGGTGTGTGGTTGCCGTTTCTTCGGTAAACGCATCGTGCTGATCTTTATCTCTGTCACGGGCGTCATGTAAGGCCTCGTGAAAGTACAAATCTCCCGCTCTCATTGCGAACCTCTGGAAGGAAAACGGAAGGCGGTAAATATTTACGAAGCGACACACCTCCTACTCCGGTGTCATTATGGGTATTATGTAAAGGTAACGACGGACGGCGTGTCGTGATTTCAGAGTGTCGGTATCTGAACGAGTGATTTCGTGTGTTGGATCAGCATTTCAGTCAGGACTGTTTACTCAGCACTGTGTGTTGTTGGATCACAGCCACTCTGGGAAATCCTCCCTGCTCTCAAACGGGAAACTCGTCGCGCTTTATCGCCGTCTTATTTACGATCACCTGTGTCGAAAACAAGCCGCTGAAACGGTGGAGGATTTTTCAAGGAAAGGTTTGTGATGTTAACGAGATGAATCCCCCTCGATTCTAAACTGACTGACTGTCACTCGCTTTTCCCCAAGGCCTGATCTATTAGCCATATTATTCTCTCGCGCTGAACAGAATCTGCATTCTTCTTTCATAGCACTCCATCAACGCGTCCTCTTATTACAACACATTACCCACCAATTATGCGCTAATTAAAACAGAGCAGTGGATAGAGCCAGTGCAAGGAGCAAATTAGGACATTTGTCTAGTTAGTTTGGCTTTTTTTTTTTTTTTTTTTTTTTCGGGATAGAGATTGATAGAAACGTATTTGAAAGTATGGCTACGTCTGGTGTCGAATAATTAATCAGAGGAATACGTTTTGTCCAGCTTCATTAAAAACAGGACTATCAGGGAAAATGTGAGAAAGGAAAGGACGTGGACTGGGAACGTATGACTCAGCACATTTCACAGAGTACGTCTTGAAGTAAGAATAAAGACCAGTTTCCACATGAAGACAGGCAAGTCCGCGTTCAAGTCCTGAATAAAGAGAGATAAATTCCAAGTCAAGAAGTCAAGAAGTTCAGAACGGAGCTCCAGACAAAGATAAACAAGTCCCAAGTGATGCATAAAGATAGGCAAGACCCGCGTCCTAAGTAAAGTCAAGTCTCAAATAAAGACAGCCAAATCCCGAGTGAAAAAAACGACCTGTCCAAAGTTCAAGTTCCATGCCAAGCATCACATAGACTGATAGGTCAATTCAATTTCAAATCACTTCTGTTTTATTTATATAGTGCTTTTTTGTTGTTGCAATGGACGGTCGCAAGTGATTAGAGACAAGTCCCAAGTTCCACAAAAAGTCCCACATTAAATATCACATAAAGACAGCCAGGTCCCGAGTCAAAACCAACACGAAGACAAACAAACCCCACTTGAAGAGAGACAAGTCCCACATCAACATAGACATGCAAGTCCAAAGTCAAGCCCCAGATAAATTCCGACGAGTTTAGGAACAAATTCCACACGAAGGTAAACAAGTTCCAATTAAAGACGGACACGTCCCAGAGATGAACATGTCCTGAGTCACGTCTCAAGCGAATACAACCAACTCCCAAATGCTACGACCGATGAGTCACGAGTTCCACACGAAGACAGGCAAGTCCGGAAGTCCTAAATAAAGAAAGACGATGTTCAGAATGCAGCTCGTGCTAATTAAAGTCCAAGTTCAATGATCAAAGTCCAAGTCCTGGGGCATTAGCCGGACTGTCAATCGTCATATCCATGACAGTAATCGAACCCCATGTTTGCTTTCACGATAATCCTTTTTGGGCAACACTGTAGAGCTTTATTTTAATCCTGACTCAATGTATTCAGTCTTTTCAAGTCAAAAGGTCCGAGTCCAGATCCGAGTTCAAGTCATCGATTGAATCACGCCGTTTTTGTTGTTGTTGACTTTTATCACTCGCATCCACATCTCTGTCCGTATCACAATATATCAATAACAGTTACACTCCATGATGGATACGTTAATTTCCTAGCCTACTTAGTGCTGTACTCGGCCAATGACTTTACTTTTTAACGAAGAAAACCCTTTCTGCTATACAACTCTCGTGTTGGCGTTTTGCATAAACGTTAAAAATGCGATCAAGGTGTTTTTTTTCGCGACTGCGAATGTGGCCTGAACGTGCTCGAGAGCGATTGTCAATCATGGCTCGTTTGGCGACCGAGTGAGAACCCGATCGTTATCAGCCCTCCATCTTCAAAAAACACACAGATTAGCCGATAAAGCGAGCGGCTTCCAGCAGGCAAACAGAGATGAAAGTTCAGACGGCGTGATTAGTAATTCAGCATAGCTAATCTCGCTCGGTAAGATCCCTTTAAAATAGTCATGCATCAACGTTCCACTAAACCTCTCCGCCTGGGTGCGAGCGGTAATTTCGGGGCGAGATGAATTCGCACACTGCAGTGCAAAAGGAAAGCTTTCTACCGAGCGAGGAATGAAATCCGCGGCTAAAATGCAAGCTAATCAGGTATTAATGCGTGTAAATGTCAAGTGAAAAATGGCCCTAACTTAAAAGTTGTCCAATTTTTTCCAACCCATCCCCTCCCCACCTCTTCAACCCCGCCCCCCTTCTCCAAAAAACACCCAGGAGCAGGTCTCATTATATTACCTGTGCAAATGTCAAGTCCTGTGATGGTGAGACAGTGCAGCTGGGTAAGATGGTAGAAAGGACAGAAGTCAAGGCGAAATGCTGTAACAGTGAAGACAGTGCTTTTTTTTGTGTGTGTGTGTGATGGTGTGCAAGCCTGCAGGGGATTTGTCCTTTGTTAGTCAGATTTATGTTCCCGAGATGGTGAAGGATTCCAATAATAATTCTGGTCAGGGAAGGCCATTGCACTAGCATTAGCCTTACCTAAAATGTGACTTATTTTTTTATCTTTGCTCATTTGGACATGGAAAATTTTTTTTTAAAAAAATGAGGGAAGCTACAATCTTCTGTGTAGACTGTGTGTAATGGGATTATAAATTCGATCGTCTGATCAAACGTACAGCCAGCTATACATTGGTGGTTAAAGTCTATGGATCATCAGTGGTTAAAGGCTATGGATTATTGATCAGAAGGTCATGAGTTCAAGCCCCAGCACGGCCAAGCTACCACCGTTGGGCCCTTGAGCAAGGCCCGTAATCCTCAGTTGGATAAATGAGATAAACGCAAGACGCTCTGGATGAGGGTGTCGGCCAAGTGGCGTAAAAATGTTCGACGTTCCCCTCATCGTGAGGCTGAAACCTCTTTTGCTCGTACTTCCTCATTTGTAAGTCGCTTCGGATGAAAGCGTCTGCTAAACGAATAAACGAATAAATGTAGACGTATAAATAATGAGTTCGATCGACATTTAAGCGAATAAATGAAGTACACCGCGACGATATTATACCACAGCGCTGCTGAATTCTGCATACTAATGAGTCAGGGGGTGTGGATTCGTTTTCTAGAGTGTCGATTCATTGTTCTCGTGTGATATGGTCTCTATAGTAACAGCTCGTTCAGAGGGACGTGTAGGACAGACGCTCGACGTACGCCGATTTAAAAAGAAAAATCCGAGGAGTTTGCGCTTCGCAGGTTCTCTGTGACTCGAGAAACTGCGTCTTTGTCGCTTTATTGAGAGTTTTATTAACTTGCTGCTGCTGAGGATGACCCCACCATGGTGAGGCCTAAAGATCACTGGGATTATTGAGGACGGTGCTTCTTAAAAACCGTACAGATGGCTTTGGATCTCAATTCATATCAACAGTTATGCTTTGATAGCTTTAGGAGTGCAATTGCTACAAGTAGTTTTGCACTCGAGTCTCCATCAGTGAACAGCGGAGAAGTTCAACACAACAGACTTCAAGTGAAAGAAAAGGTAATGGATGTCCTGGTTGGGATTTATTTATAATTTATTCATAATCACCCAGATGAAGACGGGTTCCCTTTCGAGTCTGGTTCCTCTCAGGGTTTCTGTCTCGTATCGTCTCAGGGAGTGTTTCCTCACCACCGTCGCCTCTGGCTGCTCATTAGGAAAAAATCCATACGTTTAAAATCTATATCCTGAATTGACATGTTTCTGTAAAGCCACTTAGTCTATTGTTAAAAGCGCTACACAAATAAAACGGAGCTGATGGAAGCCTTTGGGAATCTGACAGAAACTTGTCAAAATGCAATGGAAACCTGCAGGACTATGAAGGAAACCTGTAGGCATCTGATGGAAGAATGCAGGAATGTGCCGGAAGCCTGTGGGAATGGTCTAGAAACATGTAGGAATCCGATGGAAGCCAGTGGGAATCTGGCTTCCATCAGATGTGATGGAAGCCTGCTGGAATCTGATGGAAAGTGTAGGCATCTGAGGAAAGCCTGTTAGAATCTGATGGAAGAATGCAGTACTGTGATGGAAGCCTGTGGAAATGTCCTGGAAAAATGTGGGAATCTGATGGAAGCCTGTGGGAATTTGATGGAAGAATGCAGGAATCGGATGGAAGCCTGTTGGAATCTGGGAGCTGGAAGAGATGGAAGGTGGGAAATGAGGAGCCCGTGGGAATGATGGAAGCCTGTTGGAATCTGATGGAAGCTGTGGACGGGGCTGCTGATGGAGCTGTGAGATCTGATGGAGCGTGTGTCTGGGAAGGTGACTGATGGAAGCCTGTGGGAATAGGATGAAGCCTGTGAATTGATGGAAGCGTGTGGACTGATGGAAGGTGGAATCTGATGGAGTGTGAATCTGGAGATCTGATGAGCGAGATAGGAACTGTGATGGGGAGGGGAAGCTGTGAATGATGAGCTGTGAGAATCTGATGGAAGCTGTGAGAATCTGATGGAAGCTGGCGATGGAATGTGAAAGATGAGGGACTGTGAGACGAGGAAGTGCGATGGAAGGGGGGACTTGGAGAGGAAGGTGATCTGGGAGCTGAGTGGAGGGAAGGGAGAGATGGAGTGAGATCTGATGGAAGCTGTGAGAATCTGATGGAAGCCTGGGATATGATGGAAGCTGTGGGATCTGATGGAAGCCTGTTGGAACTGATGGAAGTGTGTGAGAATCTGATGGAAGCCTGTGAGAATCTGATGGAAGCCTGTGAGAATCTGATGGAAGCCTGTGAGAATCTGATGGAAGCCTGTGAGAATCTGATGGAAGCCCATGGGAATCTGATGGAAGCCTGTGAGAATCTGATGGAAGCCTGTGGGAATCTGATGGAAGCCTGTGAGAATCTGATGGAAGCCTGTGGGAATATGATGGAAGCCCGTGGGAATCTGATGGAAGCCTGTTGGAATCTGATGGAAGCCTGTGAGAATCTGATGGAAGCCTGTGAGAATCTGATGGAAGCGTGTGAGAATCTGATGGAAGCCTGTGAGAATCTGATGGAAGCCTGTGAGAATCTGATGGAAGCCTGTGAGAATCTGATGGAAGCCTGTGAGAATCTGATGGAAGCCTGTGAGAATCTGATGGAAGCCTGTGAGAATCTGATGGAAGCCTGTGAGAATCTGATGGAAGCCTGTGAGAATCTGATGGAAGCCTGTGAGAATCTGATGGAAGCCTGTGAGAATCTGATGGAAGCGTGTGAGAATCTGATGGAAGCTGTGAGAATTGATGGAAGTGTGAGAATATGAGGAAGCTGTGAGAATCTGATGGGAGGCTGAGAATCGATGGAAGCGTGTGAATCTGATGGAACGGTGAGAATCTGATGGAAGCCTGTGAGAATCTGAGGAAGCTTGAGAATCTGATGGAACTGTGAGAATCTGATGGAAGCTGTGAGAATATGATGGAAGCCTGTGAGAATCTGATGGAATGTGAGAATCTGATGGAAGCCTGTGAGAATATGATGGAAGCCTGTGAGAACTGAGGAAGCGTGAGAACTGATGGAAGGTGAGAATCTGATGGAAGCCTGTGAGAATCTGAAGTGAGAATGATGGAAGCGTGAGAATCTGATGGAAGCTGTGAGAACCATGGAAGCTGTGGATGATGGAAGCTGTGAGAATTGATGGAAGTGTGAAGAGAATGTGAGATGAGGAGTGTGATGGAAGGTGGAACTGATGGAAGCTGTGAGAATAGATGGAAGCGTGAGCTGTAGCCTGTGAATCTGAGGAAGTGTGGAACTGATGGAAGTGGAGAATTGATGGAAGCCGTGAGAAGATGGAAGCTGTGAGAATCTGATGGAAGCTGTGGGAACTGATGGAAGCTGTGAGAACTGATGGAAGCTGTGAGAATCTGATGGAAGCCTGTGAGAATTGATGGAAGCCTGTGAGAATCTGAGGAAGCTGTGAGAATATGATGGAAGCCTGTGAGACCTGATGAGCGTGTGAGAATCTGATGGAAGTGTGAGAACTGATGGAAGCTGTGGATCTGATAAGCTGTGAGATCTGATGGACTGTGAAATCTGATGGAAGCCTGTGAGAATTTGATGGAAGCGTGTGAGAATCTGATGGAAGCCTGTGAGATAGATGAGCTTGAGACCTGATGGAAGCCTGTGAGAATCTGATGGAAGCCTGTGAGAATCTGATGGAAGCCTGTGAGAATCTGATGGAAGCCTGTGAGAATCTGATGGAAGCCTGTGAGAATCTGATGGAAGCCTGTGAGAATCTGATGGAAGCCCATGGGAATCTGACAGAAACTTGCCAAAATGCACGGAAACCTGAATTGAATTGAATTGAATTAACATCAAAATGCAAGAACAAAGAGAGGCTTGGTTTATAGTTGCCATAATGTAAGTGAGATCTTGTTCCAAAACAATAAATGTAACTATAAATGTAACTATAAATATAATTTCTTCTTAAATGAACACAAAAATGCAACTATTGGCAAATTGCTGTTGCCTAAAAGGAATAAAACTTCACAACATGCCATTATTGGAAGATAATCAGCTTCAGAGCGATAACTGATTATTTTAGTGTTCTATTCGTCCATATTCAAATTCATATAGTGTGCACATTTCCGTACACACACATAAGAGCTTCGAGTGTCATCTATAGTGCTCTCTCCCTGATGCGCTCAGCTAAAAATAAATAAATAAATAAATAAATAAATAAATGGAAACAAAACCCCCCAAAAACAAATAGAGTCATTAATTGCCCAGGATGGCACTCTTTCTGGAGGACCTATCTGACAGGTCAAACACATTGCACTTCAGAAAGTACGTCCAGCCGACTCACAAATTGATCTGGATCTGCCTTTTAGTCTGCTGCGGCCACATTAATATTTCCTGCAGCAAGTGTTTCCCCGGCAAAGTAAATACCAAATGTCTGTCTGAAACAGAGAGATGACCTTGGGAAATATCCGTAGCGAGAGGAGGGAGCATTTCGGATGTCTATGGAAGTGTTTCAGATTGCTATCGGCTCTGACAAACCAAGATTAAAGGGAGAGAAACGATGACGGCACTGAACTCGCCACAGATCGGTGCTCGATAGCAGCCGCGGCTCGTCCGTATGGGCGCCAAAATATTGAGCTACTGGAAAACTCTGTGTAAACTTAATCAATCCGAAATTGTTAACTCGTAAATGCATCCGTCATTTGTTTTTTCGGAAATATTTGTAAATTTTTTTTGCTTTGTTTCTAGGCTGTTTTAAGTCATGAAGTGAGATGGACAGGCTGAAATGTAGCACATGGCTTCGATTGACACGCTCGCTATATTAGCGATTGCACTAATAAGCGGCGTAGCGGGTCTCGGAGCCCTCCCGAGCTCGACAGCGCCCCACGTTTTTCGTGTGGGGGAAAATGGAACTGCGGCGCGCTCTGTTCGAGAGCCGTATGCGCAGATACGAGGCTGCATTGCTGGGTTTTTTTTTACGTTTCCGGACAACGCTGCGTCATTCCGCGTCAGCAAAGCGTACTCGAGTCTGCGTCAGTTAAGCAAACACGTCAGTTTGTGGAAATGGCGCGTTTCTGTTACAGAACTCGGACGAGTAGGTCGTTCAATAGGACATTTTCCAGGTCATGGTACGGCAAACAGTCTTAGCTGTCTGGTTGCGCTAAACCATTTTTGGCGAGTTTTCTGTTTCCCATGCTTGCTTGTCCATTCTTTAACAGGGGGACTGGGGGATGTGTGGAGTAGAATAGGTCTCTGATTTAAAGCAGTTCTCTGAAAATGCTACAATCTTAGCTGTGCAATGAAACTAGCCATGCGTGGACAAGCTAATATACATGGCAGAACAGTTACATGAGAGCTACAGTGTTGGCGTGCGAAACCAACAATGAGGAAGTGGATAAACAGGATTTACAGGGCGTTGGAGATAGCTCTTAGTGGACACAATCCCGGTGTTTTTAGAGGTCTTGTGGATCTTGCCGCTTCCCTTGACACTATCATGCAGGAACATCTTGAGCGCGTCACCGTTTTTAAGAGTGCATCTAAAAACCGATCAGAACGGGTTACTGGGCTGTATGCTTGATGTAGTGCAGGGCCACATTATAGGTGATCTGAAAACAATCAGCTTTTCTGTCTGTACAATGCGACGACGCCACGGACATATCAACTCACTGCCAAGTCGGAGTAGTGTTCCGTTAAACCGATCCCGCTAACGCTGTCCGAGAGTTTTTTTTTTTTTTTTGCTTTTAAAACAATTGGTGGATTTTTCTCTTTTCTTTTTTCTTTTCTTTCTACATCTCCTAAAAGAACAGCAGCTCTGGCGCTGTTCTGCATCTCAGACGCGATGGAATTTCAGTGGCCGTTCTACTGGAATGTTTTGAATCCATCCAGCCGTCTCGAGGCTTTGATTCACTCACTGTTAGCAAGGCTAACGGGTTCTGTGGTATGCTTTCCGATCACAAATTTCTCTTCGTCTTGGCTCTATTACATTTAATCATGCCCCGTGCTGACGTCCTCTATGCAACAGCTTCAAAAGCGAGGAACTGACGCGGTAGGGGCGCACAAGAAGCTTTGTGGATCCCATCGGCACGATCCGTGATGACGTACCGTCTCTTCGCGTAAAAAATATAGCGGTGCGGCTGCGCAGCCTAAACGAAAGATATGCTAGGCAGCTGCTTAAGTTGATTTTCTGGGTGCGGCCTTCAGATTATTAAAATCATCCAAGTGCCCCTAAGGTTGGCAGATTTTCCGGGGGTAGAAGTGTCCGAGACAGGGTTTTCAATAGCGTCCAGACCACCACCATTAAACACTTGCGTTTAAACTTGATCAACATACTGTAAGAAATCGAAAACGCAGCGTGAAGAAGGAAATCTTTCGCTTTTCTTCGCTGTCAAATTTAATACCATGTGACATAAAACATATAAATGGAAAAAAAAATGAAAAAATTTGATGATAAATGAAATGATATGAAAATTGAAACAAGTCTATAAGGAGTCTGGTATATCGCCAATTTACTGCTGCGTAAATAGTCCTAGTTGTAATCAGTCCGGTAATCACTGGTTTTATCGAACAAGATGGCTTCCACACTCATTACTCATTATTGCGGATAGAATAGCACTTGATCCAGCACGTTCGGAGTTTTTTTTCCGTTCCTAACCGCCACGAGACCCGACACGAAACCAGCACCTACCTCTCGCCTCCTCAGTGCAAAGCACAATGGAGACCAGCCGACTCTAGTTAGCATCCTCTGCTGGCTTGCTCTGATTGGCTGCTGGAGGGAGGGCTTGAGGATAAATCTGGAGGAGAAACTCTAAAATGTTGGAGAGACCTTTTTCTCTCCAGGCTGTTGAGAGTGGTTTCTCCTAGCAAGTGTACGGATGGTGCGCTTCTGCTTCTTCTTCTTCTTCTTCTTGGTAGTTTACAGCACATTGTTGGCTGAAGTAGTTTTGGTAAGTTGTGGTTAAGTTGTTAGTTCACTGACACTTTAGGAAACTGTGGAGGGAGGTGGATGCCGTTTTTGTTCCTTCCCGTATTTTCTCCAGTGTTTGGTTAGAGAGCGGGGAAGGGAAGAATTTTTGTGGTTCGTTTTATTGAATTCTTCCTCGAAAGTTCAGAAAGTAATCCCACCTCAAACTCAGAACTGTTTGAGTTGATTATTTTGTCCTGGTCCCCTCCTGAAGTCTTTTTGAAGCTTCTCTTTTTGTACGTGACCTTATCAAATAAATATTATTCTCAAGTGTTACAAAAATCTATGCGGTTTTTTAAAAAAATCTTTAAAAGTTTTTGAAAATTCATTCTTTCCCTTGTTACCGCCTCCCTGACCGTAGACGGCGGCGGCGGCACGTAACAGCGGGATATAATCGATTTTGTCACACTTTTTTATTAAGTTGCTGAATTTAATAAAAATAAAGTCAATATTCTTGTTCGTTCTATGCGGTCTCCGGTGAAGAAAACATGCCCCAGTTTGTGGCGCTGTCACTTCAGGTGTGCGTTCGATCAAGAAGATTTTGAAAAGACATGAAAGGATTCTGCTTGTCAGACTTGAAAGGGTTACCGAAAAGGATTCCTAAAGACTCGGCTCTCCATCACGTCCCATTCAGACGCAGAAGGACAAGGACATGACAACTGCAGACTGACAGCTGCAGATCTGTATCTCTTCCATGTGATTTTACTTTGGGGAATAGTGCAGAAAAAATAAACAAAGCCAAGTAACTTCACATTGCCCTTAACTAGCATTATTAACAGGATTCGCATTCAACATCGATTAACAAATGGTAAAGGCCAGCGTTGATGCATCATTAGTGATATTAACAAAAAAACAAACATCTGGAGTAATTAATGAATAAAAATTAACCAAGTGAATCCCTTTTGTTCCATCAATGAGTAAAAATAAGATGATAATGAATCTTAATGAACTTGTCTGTGCCGCGTAAACGGCAAAATTTATACTACATGTGAGGCTGAATGGTGGGTGCCAATATTTATACCCTGAAACCTGAGTTGCTTATCTAAGTAACATTCTGTAAATTAGTTATTGCTACTCATGGAGAAAATAATTATGTATGATTTATTATTATTATTTTGTTAACACTTAAACAAATCTATTATTACCATATGTGGGTTACGCTGTTACCGTGGTTACTGATGGTTTATGGGGACCTGTAAGCCAAACGCATTATCTCCTTCCATTCGAAAACAAACAAATCCTTTATTCCGATATGAGCTTTGTTGAATTAACAATTTATTTAATTATCAAAGTTATTTGATCACCAAAGTTTAATAATATGTTAATTCATTTAAATGGATTTTATGCTAATTCAGCTGGACTTGTTAGTTGGAATGAATTCGTAATAATGACACAACGTTATAAGTAATAATGGTCAATTTATCAGTGCGTTAGTACTTTATTTACTCTGTGCTGAATAACTACACTCGTGGAACATGTACAATGCTTAAGTGCTCTTTTGTTGTCGCTCTGGAGGAGACCTTCAAGATCCAATGTGGAACCTATAAGTGCTTTCCTGTCAAAGGTTCCAAGGTGAACCCTTTTAGGAGGCTACAGACCTTTGATTATCCCATGAAGCCTTAAAGAATCCTTGAAGCACCCTTTATATACCTGTTATAAGAGTGTACGAAGCACCAAGAGCTGAATGTTAAACTCCTGAGAGGTTCTAGATAATAGGAGGAAAATAGTGAGCGATAATTTGAAGTCATTACCCGGTTACTATAAACTCGCTTAGCAAAAGAAAAGAACAAAAGAGTTCTTGAACTGTTCTTTAACGGTTTGTCAGACAAGTAATGGTTCTACTCGGAACTCTTTCTGATAGCAGAAAGGCAAAAAAAAAGTAGAACCCTTAAAGTGCTCTCCTGTTGTCACTATGTAGGGAACCTTTAAAGATTCTATGTATGAAGTGTTTTCCTATTAGAAACCTTCCACAAAAAAAAAAAACCCAACAAAACAAAAAAAAAAAAAAAAGAGACTTTGTTGTAGAGTTCTACATAGAAACTTTAAAAAAAATATATAACACTTAAAGGGCTCTTCACTTGAACTTCTAGAAGAATTATTTTCTAAAAGTGTACCATGTACTGTACCAAGGGCTGAATATGAAATACCTTACAGGTTCTAGATATTAAGAAGCCTCAATAGGTTCTCCAGTCCCTCTGGCGAACCCTTCAATATTTTATGTAGAATTATATTTAAATGATTTAACTAAATCCTTAAAGAACCTTGGAGAACCTGCATTTATAAGAGTGTACCATGTTAAACAATGTTAAAATAGAGGGTTCTACTTGGGAAGTCCTTCTTAGGAACTCTTAAAAAAAGTAGAATCTTTAATGGGCTCTTAACGAACCGTAAAAGAAGTAAAAGAAGCGGAGTAGAACCGTTTTAATAGGCTAAGAACCCTTAATTATCTAATGAACTCTTGAAAGCATGTTTGAAGTAACATTTATTTAATTTTTTTTTTTAAATCTATGAGTTTACCAAGTACCAAATGCTGATGTGATTCTAGAACTCTTTGTTATAGGGTTATAAATGTTCTATACAGATTTTTTTTTGGAAGGGACCTTCACTTCCCACTGGAGGAACCCTTAAAAGTTTTATGTAGAACCTACAAGGTAGAACCTACCTCCAAGTTGAATTAGAAAGGCTCATCATCTAACGAACCCTTAAAGAACCCTTGAAGAACCAAGCACTTTAGCCAAGAATTAAATGTTAAATGTCTGACAGGTTCTAGATATTAAGGAACATCAAAAGGCCCTTCGGTTGTCCGTCTTGAGAACCCTTAAATGTTTTTAAATGATCTTAATGAATCCTTAAAAAAAAAAACCCTTGAAGAACCTTTCACCAGGAGCTACTAAATTTAAACCTTCGCTCTTTCAACTTAAACCTTAAACCCATAAAGGGTTCTTTCGTTGTCCCTCTCGTGAGAACCCTTAGAGATTCTGTATCAGAAGTGTTTTCCCAGTTAATATCTACATTCATGGAAGAAATAAAAAAAAGATTCTTTAATGGTTCTTTAATGGTTCATTGGATAATTACGGGTTCTTCGGTTCTGTTAGGAAAACATTTCGTTTTTAGGCTTCTACATAATGTTTTAAGAGCGTAACGCTTCTGGAACCGTTCAGGTTAATTAACGAGTAGTAAAACAGCAGTAACACACTGTACGGGCTCTCAATTCACTTTCTCAACAAACAAACGGCATTTAAAAAAGAATGACTCGTCAATGCCGGCTCTTAAACGTGTTCGGTATAAAGCTCTAGCTTACAGTACTCGAGTGCTCCTGTACGTCAGGGGGAGAATACCGAGTGCCAAAAACTGCTGAACTCAATTACACTAAAAACACAGGTATCAGGTATTAAAGGAGCTTTTACACAAAATGATATTAAGCAAATGGTGCGTGAACTGCGTGAATACAGATAAAAGTGCGTTTCCTGTGAGGGTTTCTTAAACCAGTGGTTCTCAAAGTGGGGTTTATGAAACACAGCCAGGGGATGAGTGATTACAAATCACAAGCCATTTACCCTAACCCTAACCCTAACTTTAAATCACAAGTTATTCTATTTATTATTGAGGCATTATAGCGATTGACTGGTTTGATTGGTTCCTTGAATTGAGTTTAATCAATACTGCAAAAAACGTTATTATTATTATTATTATTATTATTATACAGTTACATTAGTAACATGTCGCGCGTATAGAAGTCTTCTATTTACACTTCTTCTTGAGTTAAAATGGGATTGTTTCAGTTATATCATTCGGTTTGTAATGACGTCCGTGACCGTACGCGGTTTGAATGTCTCCCTTCGCTCCCACTTGAGGGCGTGTCTACCTACTGTCACGGTTCAAAGGTAGAGACGGAAGCAAGCGCAGATTCTCGAACATTTAATAAAGAAACAAACAACAAAACAAAGACAACTAGGCAAAACACTGTGGCTAAGGCTAACCATAAACAATGTAACAAGACACGGAACAGGGACCACGGTCAAGATAGACGGTACGTAAGACAAGGAAGCGGAACGTGAATACAGAAACAGAAACGTGATACAGGTGCAGGTGGTCATGTGGCACACGATTGGATGAACGGATTGAAAGTAGGATGTTTAGCAGGATATGGAAATGCGTAATAAAGTACAGGGAGTTTAAAAAGTGCTTAATCAGCCTACAGTAAGGAATTTCACGTAGTGCATTACTGTACACCACGGGTTATGATATAGAGCTGAAGTCTCATCCTGAGCGCGGCTTACTCTCTGTGTGACATTTCACATGTTCTCCCTGGGTCGTAATGGGTTCCCTCTGGGTTCTTCGGTTTCTTCCCACCTCGAAAAAACAAAAAACCCCATGGTGATAGATGGATTGGCCAAGCTAGATGCGAATGAGTGAGCTGTCTCTCCTGGGATATACTCGAGCTCCACTGTACCCCTAATAATATCACGATAAAGAGAAATGAACGAATGGATGTTCGTTCGCGGGAATTTAAACGCAAAGAGATAAAAAGCTACTGAATTCTACTTGCAGTACTTATAGTACTGATAATAAGAAATCTAATCTAATATTTATTTAATGCAGTAAATAATGTTAGCTGAGGTCAGGGAGGCTATTAAAAACCACCACATAGTTCTGGCCATGTCAAGCAGATGTTTCACACCACTAATGGGACAGTGTTCTGTGGAGAGATGATGCAAGAGCGGAACTTTCTTGGTAAATCTATCGTTGTTATTTCGCTTGGAGGAAACACAACACTGCACACCGACCGAGAAGCGAAAAAGGCGGGGTTTTCTAGAGGCGCAGACAGAGTCCTGACCTCAATCCAGGTGAAAATCTGTTAAATCTGCGGTGAGATCAGAAAACAGGCCATTTCCAAAAATATACCTGAACTGAAACAGTTGCAGAGGAAGGGATCCAAAAGAAGCTTCTTAACTGCTGCAATGATCTTTTAAACATTATGTTTGAAGTATTCATCAAAAATATTTCCAGTAAGACTTTACATTAGCATTAGTTAACACGAACAATCCATACATTTTCATTATGATCCTTATGATTATTAATCCGTCAGCGACGTTAACGATATAAGCGCGATTAACTGACTTTAATCCCACACTTGATTGCGTAGATAACTTGATATCAACTACTTTATATCAACCTGAGCGTTCTAATACGATATATTGGCTATAGTACACGGGGACGTGGACGGCGGGTGTTGCACATAATCTAATAGGCTATTAATAGTGAATGCGACGTTATGATTTTAGTTTACGTAACATTTATGGAAGGAGTCTCCAGTGTCAGCGCGTTGCAGAGTTGAGAACGTCTCCCAGGGCAGTTTTCGCTTTTCTCGGTGAAATGACAAGAGTTTCAACAAGTTCTTCCAGTGCAACTTTAAGACGCCATGCCTTCATTGTCATGCTGGAACCGGATTGGGGTTCTTAGTTCCAGGGAAGGGAAATCGTATATAATACTACAGCATACACAGGCATTCTATACAATTGTGTGCTTCCAACTTTATGGCAACCGCTTGGGGAAGAACCGTATCAAATGGCCACGTAGTGTATGTTTGTGGTTACATTTAAACATCTGCAAAGCAAGCTAGTTCCTGTCTGTATTGTACTGTCGTCCATCCCCACCCCACCCCACCCCCCAAAAAAAGCAGCTTGTCATGGTACCAAGAAACCGTGAAACTCGTGTGTCCTGAAGATGCCAGAAAACTTACTAACGGTACTGTAAGTGCCGACACTGGAGACTCCTTCCATAATTGTAAAACCCTGAGAAGACGATTCGATAATATTTTAAAAGCAGAAACCGAGAATTCCAAACGATTCATAAACTCATAAACTCCTAAACACCACACACACACACACACACACACAGCTTCCTCTTTTGCGGAGGAAAAGAATAAAGCAGCTTGCACGATGG
>CM022767.1:2555024-2575024 GCA_012411365.1 Ameiurus melas
GAATAGTAATGGAGCCCGACACAAAACTTGATGTAAATCTACAGGATTGGAAGAATTTTAAAAACCCTATAGGAATCTAATGGACACATGCATGGATTGAACGAGAACCTGCCGGAATCTGATGGGAACTATTAAAGGTATTTCTAAAGAATCGTACTGTTTTCTCGCCCCCAGAAGGTTTCTCGAGGCTGAAGGACATTTGTTTTATTTAATGTTTACCTTTATACTAAAGAGGCTACTAAACCCAATAAACCGCTAGCTGCCATCTCCGGTTGGGATTCGGAGTTGATTTCAGACCCGACACATCCAATCGAACTGGAAAAGCAGAAACACGGTTTAAACGCCTTGCTGGTTTGGGTTTTTTTTTTTTGTCTCTACAGATGTTCATATCTACCTCATAATGTAAATCTCTCAGGGCCAGAAACAGACATAAATGTCTTCCATTCGGCTCACACACGAGCCGGCTTGAAAGTGTTTGACTTTAAATAGCGACTAAAACACGACTCAAGCCCCAAGAATTCTGTGTTCGTGCCTAATGTTTTAATGTAAGTCTATGAATTACTGCAAGAGCATCCCAGTTCCGGGGTTTCTTTGTACGTTACGCTTGTGTGTCAAGTCTTGCTTGTGGCAAGTCTTTTGGAAGAACACGATAGCTTCCTGCTCGACAGTCAAGGAAGCTGGGACGTGGATATGAAGTGGAGGTGGATTTATTCAGGTTTCATCACCTCCCTTTGAGAAAAACACATCCGAACCTTTGTTTTTTTTTTTTTTATACTCTGTTTACAGATCGAAGCTGTTCTGGGGCAATGGAGTGTAAAGGTGGGGTCGTGTTGAGTTTTGAGCTCTTGCCTTTAGGCCTGTCCTTTGATTGGTTGTCATCTTTCGTAGTGTAAACACATTCATTTTTTTTCCACTCATGAACCCTGTTTGGCTCGAGTCGCAGAATTAGACTAGAGGAATCAACATGTGATGTATAAAGGGAGAAATGATATAAGAGGACGAAAGTCGGCGTGTGGAAAAGCGTCATTTTCCACCATGCATTGCTCTTTTGTACACGTCTCAACCAGAAGTTGAAAGAACATACGAAGATATAAAATGCTAATTAGTAGCATGTGCTGGATCAAGTGCTATTTGAGGCTGTCGAATTATGGGGAAGCCATATTGTTGAAATTGAACTTGCAGTGAGAAAATCACAACTAGGACTATGCATGCAGAATTATTCTGCCCATCTAATAGACTCCTATTACATTTATTTTAACGGTCACTATCTTCTTATACATCGTTCAACGCCGAGTCCATAAAAAGATGGAACACGGTGTTAAATGTAAATGCGATGAGTCGCAAATCTCATAAACCCGCATGTTATTCACAACAGACCAAAGACAAGATATCAAATGTTTAATGGGCCTTGCGCACAGAGGTTTCTCCAGATTCTCGGAATCTTTTGACGATATTATGTACGGTAGATGATGAGATATTCACAGTCTTCGCAATTTCAATTGTTCTAAATTGTTCCACAGATAGTAGACGCAGTTTTTCGCAGATTGGTGAACCTCTGGCCATCTTTACTTCTGAGAGACTCCGCCTCTCTAAGATCCTCATTTCATACCCAATCATCTTACTGATCTGTTCTCTAGTCAACCTCCAGCTCTTCCTTTTTTACTTTCCTTTAAGACTTACTTTTCCATCTTCTTGTTGCCCGCCCATGCCCAACTTTTTAAAGGCGTGTTGCGGCCATCGAATTCAAAACGGCCTTGTTGTCTCCTGAAAACGGTCCGTTTCCTCAGTTAAAACATTTGATATGTGCTCTATGTTCTACTGTCAATAACCTACGGGCTTGTGAGATTCATTGCGTTCTACTTTTATTTACATTTTACACAGCGTCCCGACTTTTTTTGGAATTGGGGCTGTGTTTGTGTATTTCTTGGCTGTTTTTCAGCTACAGTCACATGCGGTTGGGTTTTCCCCCATATATAGTGTCGTTGTTTAAATAAATAAGATGCTCAAAAAGCCAGGAATCAGACTTCAGTGGCTGTAGACGCAGTGGTTGTACCGGTGCATTATCATCCTGTCGGGGAGAAAGAAACCCCACCTTGCTAAAATGCTACTGCATTTGGACAAACATTGCTATTCCGCACCGGGCGGCGCTGACTCGGGCATGCATTAGGAGTGATTCTCCACTCTTGTCGCTTGATTAAATTTCCATTAGCCATGCTTACCAGTTGTTGTGGCACAGAGAGAAGGATGTTCTCCAAATGTGATTGCCAGGAGGGGAGCAGAGGTGGGATAATGACACAACAACGTGATTGGAGGACCTGCAAGGATGTGACAGCCTCTCTCTCTCTCTCTCTCTCTTCTCATTTCCGAAGAACATGACAGAGCCGGGAAGAAGAAGAGTGGGAAGTGCAGAGATCTGTCTGAATCATGTGCTTGACTGATAACTTCTAATGAAATCCACGACCACGAATCTCGCACATCTAAATCAAACGCTACTAGACACACTTCCTACTAGATCATCAAACCGATTTCCTTCCTAAAGATGAATGCTCAAGCCAGGATTCTGAGATGTTTGCTGCTGGAATGGCGTGAAGCTCCCCATTAGTGCTAATGACCGGCAGGATTAATTAGCATGAGAAGGACGGACAGCACAGAGACCAGTCTATCCCTCATTAATCCACTGGCAGGTGTTCTCCTGCCACGCTCTCCACCCCGCTCTCGGTCTGCGCCGGGAAAAGATTGACGAGAAGCTAGCCTACGCCGGCTCAATCTTATTAGCCTACAGCTGAAAACAGACCGCCGAGAGAACTTCCAATCGAGAGCAGCTGAACGTGAAAAGAAATGAGACGACCACGAAATGAAGACGATCCTCCGTTGCGTTGTTGTTGTTGTTGTTGTTTTTATCGCTAATATTTTTGCAAAGCACATCTAGCTTCAGCGCGATAGTAAAGTAACATTGATTCGATTCGCACTTTGTTGTCTTTCTCCATCTCTGCCCTAAACAGCACACCAATTTCAGCACCGTTTTAAAATCAGAGTTTCCTACTCAGGGCCAGCTGGAACAAATGGCCTAGAAAAGGAGACATAGTATACTTTTCTTCTTTTTTTAAAAATTTTATTTCAGTCCCAGTCCTATGCGTAACAAACTCACCACGATGCGCATGCCTTTCTAATTTGCAGAATCTTCAATAGACCATTTAATCACCGCCTGGTACGGACATTTTCCACTCCAATCCCCCCTAATCCCCCTTTCCCTTACCCTCTCCCAATCTTTACAAGATATCTTCCAACTGAAAAGGTTCTGTACACCATACCATAGATACACTGTATGCACTCATACGTCAGCTTTGTTTGCTGGAAATGGATTCGATTTCATTCCAGTCACTGGGCCGACTCGGGAAAAATGGCTGCCCAGAAACGGAGTATTCTGTAAAATAACAGGCGCATTCATGTATTCGTTGGTCAAAAAAAAAAAAAAAATGTCCTGTTGTGTTTCCTCTTGGGGATATAACAACGGCTTCTTAGAACATGCTGCAAGACCCCTGAGTGGCTGTGGATCAGGTGGTAGAGCGGGTTGTCCACTAATCGTAGGGTTGGTGGTTCGATTCCCGGCCCGGGTGACTCCACATGCCGAAGTGTCCTTGGGCAAGAACCCCAAGTTGCTCCCGATGGCAAGTTAGCGCCTTGCATGGCAGTTCTGCTACCATTGGTGTGTGAGTGAATGGGTGAATGAGACACAGTGTAAAGTGCTTTGGATAAAAGCACTATATAAGTGCACATTTACCCCAAACAGTGGCTTTCTGCATCTACTGTACCTGCATGCAATGCTTTTTTTTTTAGCTTTAGCCCATTAGACTGAGGACTTTCCTCAAATTAGAATTCATTACGTTGTGGGTTCTTCACAAAAACAGCCTCGAAGTATCCATCAATGATCCGCCTGCATCTTTTATCGAGACTTCCTGGAATTAAAACAAACGTTTACTTACACACAGTCCGCCTTTTTTTCACCAGACATGCTGATGGTGTCCGGTTTTAGTCTCGTTTGAGCACAGTCATCGCTCCAGTGAGGCTTGGCGACGCTCAGAAGTTAACAAGCACAAACATATCCATCAAGGTTATGATGTTTATGTTGGTGTTATTATTATTAACACTTTTAAAACCCATCATGTAATTTGACTGATGGTGTGTTAGTGCTGATGCTCATGATTTCGTCATGGTAACCAATGTCTTAATTAACTGCACGTAACATTACATTAATGTAAAGAGATCAACGTGATAAACATTTCCTCTGATCAGGGTCGTGTCTCGCTGATTGTGTTACTCGACCTAAGTGCAGCTTTTGATACTATAGATCACACTATTCTCCTTGATAGATTAGAAAATGTTGTTGGCATTAAGGGAACAGTCCTCTCCTGGTTCAGGTCTTATCTGACCGATCGTTATCAGTGATTTCTCCACGCATACCAAGGTTAAATTTGGTGTTCCACAGGGTTCTGTTTTAGGCCCACTGCTTTTTACTTTATATATGCTTCCCCTAGGACAAATTATTCGTAAACATGGAATTATCTTCCACTGTTATGGTGATGATACACAGCTGTATGTGTCAGCGAAGCCAGAGGACAGACAGAAGCTTAGTAAAGTTGAGGATTGTGTAAAGGACATTAGACGTTGGATGTTAACCAACTTCCTTTTCCTTAATTCTGATAAAACAGAAATACTTTTATTAGGCCCACGTGTAGCTAGAAGTAATCTTCCTGATCACATGGTCACTCTGGATGGTCTTTCTGTTTCATCATGTACAGCAGTTAAAGACCTCGGAGTGATTATTGACTCCAGTCTATCATGTGATGCTCATGTAGATAATATTACTAGGATAGAGTTCTTTCATCTCAGAAATATTTCTAAGATAAGAAACATATCGTAAACATATACATGATGCGGAAATACTGGTTCATGCATTCGTCACCTATCTGTATCCTGTGTTTGTACATTTCTGTAAAGCTGCTTTGAGACAATGTCCGTCGTAAAAAAGCGCTCTACAAATACAGTTGAATTGACCTGAATCTATGATCTATGATTGTGTGTGATTGTATGTGAGTATACGTGCCTATTCTGAGTGTCAGAAGAGTGTCGATATTTATGGAAACGACTTTCAATAAATCTGTGGAATTTTGGACAGCTTAATCAATAACTGTAATTGCCTCTGCTTTCATTGGAGAAAGGTGAAGAGTGCGGTAAGCTGAGGATCTCTACCCACCAATGAGCACTTCAGACGGCTGCGTTTTTGCCCCCGTTTCTTAGCCATGTTTAATTGAATTACGTTTCATTACTCGCAGCTCTAAACACAATCCAGCAAGTAATTCAAATTTACCCCAACTGCACTGAGCTCACAGATGATGCTTTTTTAACCCCCTTCCTTCCCCCTCCCCAAACCCCAACCGTGTAATTGTTCGCACGTAGAGATATTAAATAAATGTATAACTCTCGGAAAATATTTCGAATTCTTTTTTCAGAGTGGATTTTATGTGCATCAGAAGTGAATTTGGGTATCGACACACTGAGAAAGACCGGGAAAAACCTAATAAATAAATAAATAAATATCTAAAATAATTACCCTGCGATGGACTGTGTCCAGGGTGTACCCCACCTTGTGCCCGATGTTCCCTGGGATAGCCTCCAGGTTCTCCATGACCCTGAACAAGGAGTAAGCGGTAGAAGATGGATGGATGGATGGATAAAATAATTATATGCTGGGTTATTTATTTTCTACCCCCAAAAAATGCTGGGTTGAGGCTTTTGGGTTATTTAATTGCCTTATTTTCTCAATCTTCTGTAGTTTTTGGGTAGTTTTGTGTGACCCACCTGCTAGGTTAGTGGCTGGGTCATTTTTATTGACAGTTAAATCGATGCCCTTCCCCGACCTGACGCCTCAGCCCAGCTCCACGGGTCAAATAAACTCAGCATGGACCGTTTGAACTCGCCTCAGGTGGAGGTAGCGCTTTTCACACGGACAGACAAGGTTCGCATCGATATATTTATCCATAAAACCGGTCCAGTTTGCATGACATTAAGCGCACAGCTATCTTCATTAGCTTTGGATGACTTGTGTGTAATAACCACTGGATCGTATGTTGGTTACTCAGGAGTGGGGCTTTTTACGACTTCGGTCAAACACTTCCTGTTTATTTTCCCGCTGGTCAAGAGCAAGGCCACAGGGGCGAAGGTGGGGAAAAAAGAACAGAGAAACTCTTGTGTACGGAGTTCGCATGTTCTCCCCGTGCTGCGAGGGTTTCCTCCGGTTTCCTCCCCCAGTCCAAACACATGCATGGTAGGTTCAGTCCGAGTTAACGTAAAAGGGGCAAGGAAGATGTCCATAACATTCGATTAAAAATACAAATCCACCAATAAAATAATACCTAAATACTTAATAATACTTCCCCCCCTGACGTTTGGATGGTTCGAACGTTTCTGAGAGGATCACACAGTGTTGTAGCACTCTACGTAGAACCTTTAAGGGTTCCCCCAAATGCGACTGACCGAAGAACCGTTAAGGGAACCTTTTGTTCTGAAGCGCAGAGGTTACTGGTTGTTCCGGGTTAGCTCGGAGGTTGTTGTATTCTTCTTTCCAGCATGTTAAATCTACACAGACTCAAAAGGTAGCACTTATGCTAAAATGATCACGGTAAAAAGCTGCGCTAATAAGTCAACAATGCGCTCTAGGAAGAATGCTGAATTATCAACAACGTAGTTCTAACCTAGCGCCGTTATCTCATATCTGCTTACTTCCGAAAAGAAAGCCGCACTTGCGTTAAGAGTATACTCGTTCATGCCGTTCATCATTTGTCATACCCGACTCATCGTTCATCATCTCCACCACTTCCCACTGTACTGCCTTTCGTTTTCCTTCTCTTCCCCTGTCCTCTTTCTCTATCGACTTCCCGATAGAGAGTCTGCTTCATTTGGACAGCACGCATTCATTTCAACCGAGACACGAGCACTAATGAGCCCGAACCTGTGATCAGCCTTCCAGGATCTTCTCAGCTACCGGTACCGTAATGTATTGCAGTCAAGGTAAACTCTATCTTTTATGTAAAGGAATGACGGCGCTCGGTGTGGCGCTGATACGGAACAATAACCGACGACCGGCTGGTGTGATGAAGTGGAGCTCCAGTTACCACCAACAGGGATTTGTTTTCCTGTCAGACCACATCCCAGACGTGCTTTATGCCTCTTATTCCACAGCATCCTACCTACAAAAGTACACTCACACACCATGATGCCGTCGTTTTTATCCACTTACAGTTACATTTAATGTTGTTGGAATGTCCGCCTGCCGTCGCTAACGTTATAGCAGCTATAAACAGTCGTTCTCTCGTGCTTTTTTTTAGTGATTTAAAAAAAAAAAAAGAATACAGCCCGACACTGAGAAACTTACCGTAAAGCGTAAACTCCGTACGTGTAAAGTTACAGCTTTACCCCCGACTCACCGGAGATGAACATCAGAACTTAACATATACACATACATATACATATACATAAACACACATGAATATAAACACTACTATCAGAGCTGCCTGTTCTAGAAAATGTATCAACCACTTCCGACCAATCAGAATTGAGAATTCAGCAGTGCTTTAGTGTCAAATGTTTTGTATTTAATAAGTGCACGAAACAGGAAGTGCTGTTAGAGGAAAACAATCAACTCGGCTGACATCCTGAGAGTCGTATTCCTTATTCGTCTGGCTCGGTCAGAAAGCTCAGGAGATAAACACGCGTCGAGTTTCTTTCTCAGAACACAAGGCACAGTTCCATCATCAACTTCCATTTATTAGTATCAAACCACTGCTACAAAATTACATCAAACAGGATGGAAATGAAATTGCATACGTGCTATTCACAATGTAAACTTGAAAGTAATTAAGGTATATGAGTTCTCTTTTTTTATTTATTTTTTTTGTATATTTTGATTTATTTATTTATTTTTGTTCTTGACAAATATCAATATATATCAATGCCACTTAAAGCCATATATGTCATTCCAGTGATCTAGAGCCTATAAATATACAACTATTATCCGTGTTGGCTAAAGAACCTCCATAAACATTAAGATGACCATTTCAAATTTCTCATCACAGAAGTTTTCAGCATAGAATGATTCGGAAAACAACGTGAAAGCAAAAATAATAATAATAATAATAATAATAATAATAATAATAATAATAATAATAATAAAATTAGGCCCCCGAACATGTGTTCATGATGTCCATTCTATACTTTCACCACCCGTCATAAAGGATTTGTACTTTTTTCATTTTTTTATTATTATTTTATTATATAAAATTAAACTATAAATAAAGTTAGCTTGTCGACGCTCAGGAGCAGGGACATGGACATGAAGAACAGGAGTTTTCTAGCCTGAACATCAAGGACTTTGATTATCGTCATTGTGCTATCAGTATGAAATATGAAACGCAGACAGGTGATTTTGGCAAAAAAAAATAAAAAAAAAAATAAAGTAGATTTGTATCCAAATGTATCGAATGTAGCGCGATAAACCACGGTGTTATTCTGATTTAAATGCTATCAGGGTGGGATGAGTCAATTTCTGTCAAAAGGTCCGTGTGAATATCTTAAACTTTTCCCCAAAAAACGATGGTTGTAGATTTTGGGGGTTGGGGGGAGGGGGGTGTGGGGGTGTAGTGGAAGGAATCGTATTCGCTGTGTTCCGATGGGAGGTTTGAGGAAGGACGATGTATGTTGTGGTTAGATTAATGAGAGCTCGCAGAGTGAAATATAAAATGTGTAAGCAGTTACTTAACGACAATAATAAAATGATGATAAAACTAAAAAGAACGATTAATGGAGGGATGAAAGAAATGATAAAAACGACAAACACTGGTAAGTTCTGCGAGGATAAAATTGCACGCGTTTTGGGTCGAGGTCATTAATTTGGTCGTTTCTGGAAAAATGATGGTTCCTCGTGGTTGGTTAAGCGTTCGTAGCTTTCCAGAAGGGATTCTACTTGGAAGTTTCTCTCATAGACGGTTTTTAGGTATATAGGTTTCTCCAGAGAACAATCTGAAGAATTCTTATAGGTTTAAGATTTAATATTTTGTTGTTGTTGTTCTAATGATGTACAGTCAATAGGAATCAAAACGGAGACATTTTTACTGGAAGATGGAGCGAAAAAAAAAAAAGAAAGTATTCACATACAGAAGAATAAACCAAATTGGTGTCAATGTAACCCTCTACATCGTACCCGGTCGATACACCCCTCATAGGTTCTTCTTTGACGTTGAGATCTTTGCCTTCCAAAGTTGTGCTATTTGAAAGCCAAGTCTAGAAATAGTCTAGAGTGTTAAAATGAGAACATTTGGGTTCCTGAGAGGTTCTTCTGAAGAATTTAAGGATCTTAGCTTCTTGATAAGGATCTAATTCGAAAGCCTCTCTGATAGGAAAACACCTATTAAGGGTTCCTTGAAGGTATAGTCATAGTGGTGTAGATGAATGGAAATTTTCGACGGTCTTAATAAGTGCATCAACCATGAGGGCTCTACATCGTACCCAACAATCTACACTCTCAGGAATAAAAAGATTCCACACTGGTTCTTTGGTGAGTTAAGTGGTCTAATCTTTTCATAAGGGTTGTAAGTGGAAAGCACTTTGAAGAGATCCTCCAAAAGAACAAGCCAAAGAGACTAGACTCAATGAACATCAAAATCAGTGCATTTCTTTTGGATAATGGACGGATAAAAAGAAAGGATTCACAACTAGAAAAACTATTTGGTTTAAATTCAAATAGTCTTCACATGTATACAAGTTTTAGAGGATCTTCATCATACACTGAGAAGAAGAAAAAAAAAACGGTTCCTCCAAGGTTCTGTGGAGAGTTAAGGGCTCTTAGCTTTCAAAAAAAGTTTGACTTGAAAGCCAGTGGATCAAGCCAAAGAGTCCGGGGTGTTGAGTTGATGAATATCAAAATAATTTCTATTGGATGATGGAAGGATAAGAAAGAAATGATTAATGAGGGGAAGAGGAAACAAAATGGTGTAAATATCTACTTTGGTGGCTCTACATCATTCCCACCAATCTATACTCTCTTGCAGACAAAGAGTTCCTAAAGGGTTCTTCTGGAAATTGAAGCAAGCTTAGCTTCCTAATAGGATTCTACTTGAAAGCCTGTTTGAAGGGTTCCTCCACAGGAACCAGCCAAAGAGTCTTAATGGGGGAAAAGGTTCCTTGTGGGTTCTTACGCAGTGTTCCTAAAAGGGTTCAAGAGTAGAATTCAAGCTTCCATCCAACCAAAGAACCCCTTAAAGGATTTTTTCCCCAAAAAGGCTCTGTTTGGGAAAAACACCTTTTAACGAACAAGCCAATGAGTCCATTGATATTAAAATCAGTGGATTTCTATTGGTTGATGGAGAAATAAAATTGGTGCAAACGTAATTTTGGATGGTCTTCATATGTACACCAACTTTGGCTCTAAGTCGTACCCACCACTCGGCACGCTCTTAGGGACCAAGAGGTTCCTCAACGATCCTTCTGCAGAGCTAACAGCTTCCTAAAATTAGTTTAAGATTCCCCCTCCCCAAACGAACAGATAAGACACGGTTCTCTAATTGAACTAAATCTGGAGATAACACTTAGTGCTTCATCATCAGAAAGCGCTTCATGTCCGAGTGTTTAGCACATCCGGCAACGTTCCCAATCCCATCCTCCTAAGACCATCGTAAAGATAGAGCACTTGATGAGACCCGAGAGACGTCCACTTTAGTAGAACCCCAGACTATCTTTATAACCCACCGGTTGATCCTGTACTCCGCACTCTACTCCGTACCCACTGAAAAAGGACAGGGGTTTAACCTACACCAGTAGAGCTGCAGTTTATTTCTTCTTCTTCTTCTTCTTCGGTGATACGCTGGATTCAGTCGGAGTGCTGCTGGGAGAATGAATGCTCATGGTTGGTGAAGGTAGAAGCCCTGCAGCACTCCATAAAATCCCACCATCAAAATCTAACAAAGGCACAGGAAGGACTTTATTAACCGCTGGGTCAATCGAATCATCCCCTTCCTGCTCATAGAGACACCGCTCTAAAAGAAATAAAGCCGTTTTCGCAAGATGGCACGGGTCGAGAGGTGACCTGGGTGTTAAAGCTGCACAGTGAAAGCTCAGCTCAACTAAGACAGGGGCGTTAACCGGCTGTCCGGATAAGAGAAGTATTTCAGAAGAGCGAACTTAATACTGGAGGAGACGTACGACAGTCCTTAAGACAAAATACTGGAGTAGAGCGAGAGAAGAATTCAAGAAATACAAAAGTGTGATCAAAACGAATGACGGGTTTTTCTAAGTACGTTCCCAAACTCAGGATCTCTAGCAGACCCTGTTGGGCAGTTCTTAGCCAATCACATGCACCGATGTCAGTTATCTTGCTTCAGGTACCCCAACAGACCAGAGACAGGCTACAGGGCTAGATATCAGATCAGTAAGGGAAGACTTTTGACAGAATTTTTTTAAATTGTATTTACCCTCTCTGGTCTGATTCGTGAGACAAATAAATAAATAAACCAAAACAAGCAAATCTGAATTTTGAAAGGAGGAGACACAATGGAGTAGACGTTGATTTCCGTGTATGTCATCTGTTCAGAGTCCCGGCTTAGAGCACTAGTTAAAAACGTGAAACTAGGAAACAAAACAAGCTCTTCCCATTGTTTTATTTATAGTAAAAGCTTTTTTGCTCAAGAAGTAAACAAACAAACAAACAAACAAACACACAAAAAAAAACCTGTCGTCCTCATTTATGCTCATCGTGTTAGTCCCTTCGTACGCGGCTAATTTTACGTGACTTACTAACGCGATGTCCTTTCTTTTTTCTTTCAGAAGATGCGATATGTATAGCATGAAAGCTGCAAACATCACAACGAGACGATGTCCATAATGCGTCGTTATAACCTACCGCGTGCACGAAACAACAGCTAAGGCTTTTTTTCGTCGTTTCCTAACGAGTAAACTCCCGCCCGCGTTCGGCGCCTGGAGCGGTTTGAAAAACGATACACCTCTCCGTCACGTCCTTCTACGAAGCCTTAGAGTCAGTGTGTAGAGGGCGTCGAGTCGTAGACCTCTCCACTCGGGTCCCGGATCGAAGGCGGGGACGTCGTGAACCGCGCGATGGAATCGTGTAAATTTGCAGCACTTGTTATTTACATCCTGGTTTTATTTTTTAGTTTTATTTAAAAAAAAAAAAAAAAGAAAGAGGAAAAAAAAAGGAAAAAAAAAAAAAAGCTGTAAGTTTTTATTTATTTATAGAATTCTGCATGCATGAGTAACTCCTGACCGGTGTTTCCTTTTAACTCGAGATCCACTTAGGCGACGCTAATGAAGTCTGCATCGATCTCCTACTCTCGGAATATTTATGGAAAAAGAGTTTTGTGCCACAATGCATGATATATTTACGATGGATAAATCTGGAGTCGTGTACATGCACACAAAGTGTTACGCTGCAAGCCGCACACGGGAGTCTATGAGCGTATTCGACCTGCAGCTCGGTAACACGTGAGGGTTTCATACGGCGCTCAACAGCTCACTGAATACTTTAAAGGCACATTTTTATACAGTACTTATTCCCCAAATTGGTTGCCAGATGATGAGGAAATCCACATGGTGAATGTTGGGGTATGAGCCAGAATGAAAGACTTTTTAACCTGAGATAAAGATAATCATTTTTATCTCAAGTTAAAAAGTCAAGGATTTTAACGCAATGATAAAAGTATTAGCAAGAGATAAAGACTTTAGAATGAGTTCATATGTTATGAAGCCGATTATTTTTTTTGTGTTTTGCCCAAGTTAAAGTTTCCGAGATAAAGATTCCAGGCCGAGACAAAGGTTTTAGGCAGACGTAAAGATTTTAGCCACGAAGAACATTTGAGTTGAGATAAAGGTTTTAGTCGAGTTAAAGGTTTACGCCAGAGATGAAGGTTTTTAACCCGAGATAAAGGTTTTTAACCTGAGTTAAATGTTTTAGACCGAGCCCAAGATAAAGATTTCAGCGCACACCAAGATTTTTTATACCGAGATAAACACTTAAGCGCGAGAGAGACATTTTTTTTTATCTGGAGTTCACATTTTTCATGTAAGAGTTTAGCCTGAGATAAAGATTCTAACCCAAGTCAAACAATTTAGTCAGAGTTAAAGATTTAATCTGTACAACCTTTTTTTTTTTTTCCCCCCGGAGCCAAAGACTTCAGCTTGAGTGAAAGATTTCAGTCCAGGTTTAAAGGTTTGAACCAGAATTTGAAGAAGTCAGGCAAAATGAAAATGATTTTAGCCAGGGTTAAAGACTTTGAACCTAGGATAAAATCAAAATCGATATAATTCCGCCTAAAATCTTTCACCCGGGCTGGAATCTTTTGTGTCGGGGTAAAATCTTTAACTTTAAATTTAACTCGGGTTCAAAACAAAAACCGCAAAACTGTAGGTGTTGGCGTTACTTTGAGGTTCCTTTTCCAGGTTACTTTATTAAAATGTGCATTTTTAGCCCGAGATAAAGATTTTATCCCATGTCAATTTTTTTTTTTAGACCCGAGCTAAGGATATCATCACAAGAAAGAAAGAAAAAAAAATAAAATCACAAGAGTAAAAAGAAAGTGATGAGGTCAAATATTGGGAATAAACCTGCTGATCGTGTTATAACATGTGCTTATAGACACGCCCTAAACGTGATTCTGATGCTTGAGGAAAATCTCACTCGAAACCGCGCGGTTGTAAATCATCAGTAAAATCCAGGTCTCGTCCGGACTGCAGTCGGAGGAATTCGACCTGAATCTGAACGTTTAAAATCACTTATAATGACGACTCTCGATCGACGCGTGCACGGTAAACCGTAACCCGGTCGCACCGCACTGCAAAAACAATCAAGCATCAAACATCTCGAATATATCGGACGATTGTACTATCGTTACACGCTTCCGCTGGAACGAACGGATCGTTAAACGCCACCTCGAGACATTCGTCTGAATACGAAAGCTTCCCAGTGCAGTTGTTTTATTTGAACTTGTTATTTTTTTTTTTTTTAGAAGGAAGCCAAACAGAGCTGCTACTAGAATCTGCGCAGTTCACATTTTTAAATAATGTTTCGAAATCGGTTTAATAACAACATATATATATATATATATATATATGTGTGTTTTAGCATAACCGAATAATGATAAATATAGCATGACTGGTCTAATATTTAAGATATTTCCGCTTGATAACATTTTTGCGGTCGCTAATCTTGTGCTGTAAGTCTACGCTAACAAAAATGACGCATTAGCAAGTGAAAAGATCTCGTGCTTCCTATCGTAAGCATGCGACCGACCAGATAGACGAATATGAAACCTTTGTCTCGACGATTTATTACGAATCGGTTCTATAGGGAGATTTTAATCGAAATCGTTCCTTTGCGATGGAACACAATGAACAAATCTCAAAGCGTGAAACGAGCGAAACGCATCGAGAAGCGAGCGGAAGATTCTTATATTCGATTTAGAACAACCTCACGATGAGAAACATCCGCCACACCAGGCCCGATTCGAGATATTTTCACTCGCTTACTAAGATATAGTTTCTGTGCAGCGTACAGGATCGTAAGGAGCGTTTAGGTTTGTTTGTTTTTTCTTTCTTGCTACCTGAATTTGCGTAAAGAATTCACAGCAAACGATTTAGGGTTTGTTTGTTTTGTTTTTTTTGGGGGGGGGGGGGATAAATAAATAAAGAACGTGTGAAAACGAAACAGCACAGATGAAAAACAAAGGTTTAAGACGTCAGAAAGGAACTCATCGCGACGTTCTGTCCGTTCGCTGGGTCGGATCGTTCGCGTGACGGGAATCCGGCGAGTAAAAACGAGTCAAAACAGTCTCGAAACTGGTTTTGTACTCAAAAGGTATTGGTTTATGGTTATTGGCCACCTTAACATACATTTGACATGCAGCACAATCATAATTTCTGCACATCGGAAAATACACAACGCGTGTGTGAGAGCTAGGGTAGAGGTCAAACTAAACCTAGACGCAAGGCTCTACTGAGAATATAAAATTTGTTCTACTTTCTCCAAACACACACACACACACACACGCACACACACACACACGCACGCACGCACGCACGACTTAGCTTCTATGATATCGTATAACTGTGTTCACACGCTCGGAGTTAAAAAGTTAACGTTTCTGATTACAAACTGCTCATTTTTTTTTTTTCCATTCTTCGTTTTTTTTTGTTTTAAGTCTATTTGTTCGAGAAGACGTTTTAACGACAGACATGGCATCTAAACTGAAAGACGACATTGTAAACTATGCCACACTGCATACGTTCGTTTAAAAATGATAACCAGTGACACTTAGACCCACACTCCATATCATATTTCAAATATCTCAGATCATATCATATACCGTACGTACCGTCCGCTTCATTTTGTTTTTTTTGTTCGTTTTTTTTTTCCCCTCCTGCATCCCGTTTCAAAACAACGTCACATACGAAAAAAAACCCCCAAAAAAACAAGAAAAAAAAACAACAACAACAACAACAACAACAAAAAAAAAACAAAACGACTAAAGCAAAAGCACGGAGCGCGTCATGTGACGCATTAGAACATTATCAAAATCCTGTACAACTCATCATAACAGTAATTAAAAAAATAAAATAGAACGGAATCTGTTAAGAGTGGAGAGTGGTGCACGTCGTCTCCGTGGACGACGACGACGACAAAAGATAAATGCACACAGTGAAATGAAACGGATCAAACTGAACACCACTTGTCTGTTCTAAAGAGATCGAACAGATAGCCCCTCCCCCTCCCCGAAAAAACCAAACAAAAACAAGCAACGGAAAAAGAATCCATCCGTAATCTCACTGCACGCGGAAAGAGATTCTTGTAGAGAAACCCATCATGATCATTCGGCAGGGTCGTCAAATCAACCGCTGATCACGTGTGCATACTGCCATGTAAATTTGTTCAATTCGACATAGTGCATAAAACTGATTTGATACATACATTATATTCACATTATGCATTTAAATACATCTCACATTGGTTTAATTCACCGCCTGGGGGCTCCCAGAAGCAAAGGAAATGATATTTGTTCGTATTATATAAGAAACTATATAACCGTTGAAATATATATCGGTATATAATTGTCAAATCCGTTGCCTTGTGAACGTGCGTGGTCATTTTCAGGACGGCCGGAATTCAAACGAAATCGAACCCAAGATAAAATAAATAAACAAAAAGGAATCGAACAGCGGACGTTTTGTTCTAAATTTGTCGAATCTAGTTCAAGCGTTATTCGTGTCAGGATCGCGCAAAGGACGGTTTTATTCGGCGTTCGTGAATCGTTATACGATTACGCTGAAACAGAGACGTTATTGTCGTCAAAGCCAGTTCTAGAAATCATTTCCTGCGTCGGGGTTTTAGAACGTAAACCGTTTCGGGCGTTTATCCGCGGCAGAACGATTTGGGAAGATGGAATATGGGAAACGATATCTAGAAGTAGCTTGACGAACCTCAGGTTTGTTTCGTTTTTTTTTTAGCAAGAAATATCCCATTCGTTCGATTTCGGGAAAATCATCCAACAAGTCAGATTTCGAAAAAAGAATAGGATTTGAAATATTGTCGGGAATTGTGCGAAGGTGAAACACCAGTCTCGGGATTTTATTTCGAGTTGTTAGGGCGAGTTGGTCAGTGTGGTTAGCGCCGACAAAAGTATATTTCATAAAAAAAATGTAAAGTATAAAAATGATTTGACAAACAAAAGTTCGATTATAAAAATAAAACAAAACGACAGCATTGTTTTAGTTGTTAAATTCTTGTTGAAAATAAAATTATTAAAATGATATTAAAATAAAACACAATTAAATAATAATAATAATAATAATAATAATAATAATAATAATAATAATAATAATAATAATAATAATAATAATAAAAATTTTGCCAGCTGAAATTGTGTTACATATTTGGGCAACCGATGTCGAGGTATCTATTTGTCTTAGCATTTCTGTTCAAATTATTATGGCAGAGCGTTTATGTGTTAGCATAGCGTGCTAAAATCGCTGAATTATGGCTGTCATTTTGGTCCACGCATTAGTCAGTGAAATACTGGAATATCGGCGTACACCCCGACGTTTCGACACTCGTCGAAAGCGTTCCCTTCTCAAAGCGCTCTGATTGTTCTGCTTGTGCAAATCTGAGTGGTTTCAAATTAGCCGGCTAAATATTATGACCTGAAAGAGTACAGAGGAGCGTGTGAGCGTGTGTATGTGTGTGTGCGTGTGCGTACGAGAGCGCTCCGATGGCGGTGGCGCACTTCAGGGCGTCCTGTCAGAAACGCGGCGACGCACACTCTTACTACACCCTCCCCCTCACCCCATCCCGCCTAAACCCCCCGCCCCCTTCGTCCTCGTACAACCGACTCCGCTATCCCCCGCTCCCCTCCGAACGGCAACGGCTAATTCTGAAGCGTTCCGAAAAGAGCACAGTGGTGCTGATTCACAGAGAGGGCAATCGAGAAAACAAACAAAAAGAAAGTAACCGAAGTGGGGGTTGGGGGTTTTGGAGGTTTGAGGTTTCGTAGTAGAGAGAGAAGAAATTTAAACCGTACATATTTACATGATGAGAAATTCCACAGAACATAAAGACCACCATCTGAAAAGTACCGCTTACTGATTAAAATATCTCTCTTTTCGACAAAAAAAAAGAAAAAAAAGAAAAAAAAAAAAAAAAGAAAAGCAAACCGCGTTGCCAGATCGGATCCGGAAATGAGCCGTGTGAATGGTTCAGTCCAGTTCAGTGCGTATGGCTGTACGTAGCGCTAGTAAACGTAGAGCAGAGAGCAGAGAGCCAACACCAGGAAACCGCAGGCCAGCAGAGCTTCCCCTCCTCCGGTGGTCCCGTACTGAGCTGTGTTAGGGGCTGTGAATGAGAACACACACACACACACACACACACACACACACACACATTACTGATTTTCCTCTTCTCCTTGCACTCAGTTAACGCTCTCACTCAATCCTAGTTCTAAAGCATCACCCGCCCTTATTAACCCTGTTATTACAGTCTAATAACTGTTCAAAAATGTCTTCGAAATACTGAACTAAACCATACATGGCAACCTTACCACATCACACGGTTAAAGCCGTCACGCCGTTCTTAAATCAGCCTGGAAAGTGTCATAAGGTTGCCATAACATGTTGCCATTCATATAAACTAAACATTTATAAAGCCTTATTCCAACAAGCCTCAGCTGTCCTTAAGAGTGCTTTTATTTATTCATAGCGAAGTACAGCTGACGTAACACCCATGTCAGGTGACATAAGGTCGTGTTACGACACTTGACGCACGGCCGTACTGTAATCGTGGCGATGTAATAAGTTTATGATATCGTCAGGTTGTCATAACACGTCTTTACGCCAGCGAAAACGTTGCCTTGACATCAACATTGACACCAGTCATTACAGGTATCCTGTAGTAATTCAGAGTAGTAATGAAGGGCTTATGTAGGCTTATGAACGCTGTTCCGGTCGGCGCTGTTCTTTTAGTAAAAGTACATAAGCCCTTGCTGTCATCTCACGACATAAACATTCATACAGCCTTACTCCGAACGGCTTCGGCTGTCCTTAAGTATGGATTTGTTGACATAAGCTGACATAAGCTCCAAGTCAAGTGACATAACGTCGTGTGCTATGTCACTTTACACACTGACTTCCTGTACAGCATCAGCACAGCTGACAGCTTTGTAGATCAAAGCATCAGTGCGCTGATTTCTTGCTTTAAAACTGAAACGAAATGACTTGACTCCGGTATGACCACCTTATGTCAACTGACTCGAGTGTTATGTCAACGTGACCTCGCAGTTAACAAAAGCACTCCTTGTGACAGCCGGTGCCTGCTGGAATAAGGTTGTACGAGTGTTTACGTTGGCGCCGGTTGTCAGTAAAGGGCTTATGTAGGCATTATGTAGCCTTAAGAATACTCTTACAGTGGTCACAGTTATTAGGGTTGGCACAGACGTTCTCGTTTCTCTGCCACGTGATGTTACCGAGAATCCTCCCGGCTAACAGGTAACACTTTACTCAAGGCAGCGTTCATAAGGCTACATAGCACCCACACACACCGCGTCAGTACAGTAACATACAAGCAAGTATCAGTCCAGAAAGTCATAACACACCCTTATGTCACTTGACTCTTTTGTTATGTCAACCTCACAATTAACAAAAACAATATCTGCTAGCTGATGCCTGTTGGAATAAGGCTTTACGACACACCTATGTAGGTGCTATGATAACATCGCATCAGAGAGACAAGTAAAATACCCACATTTCTGAGATTCATCTCCAAATGGTCATAACGCAACATCGCACCTACGTAAGCCAATCCTAACAACGTAAGCTCTCATAAAGCCTTATTCCAGCAAGCATCAACGCTTATAACGACTGCTTTAACGAACAACAACAAATTCTACGTTTACAATTATGACGCCAAGTCGACACGACGCCCGAGTCATGCTGCGTACGGCGGTTATGACGCTTTCTTGTTATTACCGACTTCGTAGCTCGGTGCGACCAGACGACTGCCGGTTGTCACGCTGGCACTTGTGTCATAAGCTTACGTCACATGACTTAGGTCAGCTGATGCATCTTGAAAGCGACAACGATGTTGGCGCCGTTCGTTACGAAGGGCTTACGTAGGTGTTATAACCGTAACCGATAAACTTGGCCATTTTATTTGACGAATATGTAGTTGAGTGTATGAACATGCCATGTTGTGTACAGGAACATTTACGTCTCTCTCTCGCGCGCACACACACACACACACACACACACACAAGTGAATGGAGAAACCAAGCAGGTCCTTTCCCTGTGCAACACGACTCGAGTGTAAGAGCTGGAGAGAGGTTCTTCAGAGCAGGTGTGTGAGTGTACAGGCATTCATCTTCACCCGAGGGTTACACACCTCTGTTAATGACAGCCAC
>CM022767.1:2577524-2585024 GCA_012411365.1 Ameiurus melas
TCCCTTGAGGGAAAACGTGTTACATTTTACCCGATGTTCAGAAGACGACGTGTCGTGCACTGACCTGCACACGGCATACAAATAGCCCCATTTCACACCATAATGCGTCAGCTGTAATGCATCAGGATGTGTCAGCGAGAGAGGAAAGTCTGAGCGGTACACCGAGAACCTCGTGACATTTTTTATTTTTATTTTTTTTCTCTTGCACATGTGGAAGGACGGAATTAGTCCCTCTCTTGTTTCCGGACATTTGTTGTGGTTGATTTAGCTAGCCACTTAAGTCTGTTTCTGCATGGTGGTCCTGGTGGATAAAATGGCGCGGGATGAAAGGAAGGGTCAACAGCCCGTTAATCAGCAAGCTCTTTTTAATCCCGCCATTCCTGTTGACTGGCACAGAACTCTTGGCTAAGCCGCTTAATGAATTCTGCTATCCTGTACGGAGGCTTTCCTTCTCTCTGATAGTCCACCAAATGCCTCCGTATAAACAGATAAACACGCCGAGTTACTAAGCTCGGATTCCTGTGTATCAAGCCAATTTATTAAAACACCGGCTTTAATTAGACGGACTTTTAATAAGGACGTGAAACTGTCGTGTAAATATCCGAACTTTCAGCAACCCCTGCACGCCGGTCCTCATTTATCACGCCGAGTACGAAGGAATTCATTCGCAAAACCGCTGCCGATTTAATAACGAGTCTTTATTAATCACGTATACGTTACAGCACAGGGAAATTCTTTTCTTCGTACCCCAGCATGTCAGGAAGTTGGGGTCAGAACGCAGGGTCAGCCACGATACAGCGCCCCCTGGAGCAGAAAGGGTTAAGGGTCTTGCTCAAGGGCCCAACAGTGGCAGTTTGGTAGCGCTGGGGCTTGAACCCCCGACCTTCCGATCAGTAACCCAGAGCCTTGACCACCCAAGGTTCCACTTTTCAACATATACACAGGAATACGACGACAATCAGTAAAATCTTACAAATCTGGCAGGTGTTTCTCCTTCGGATTGGACGCGCGACTGACACGCGAGCCTCGTTTGTTTTGGCGTAACGTTCAGACTTTTGTGCTTTCTCCATATTTGTAGCCTTCAGGTGATATTTAATGGGAGGCACACGTTTACATTCGTTGTGAAAGTCCTGTTACACAGAATGTAAAATTGTACAGGATTCGATTTAGTGGGAATTTGCTTCCACTGCACCGTGTTTCCACTTCTCCGGTTCGGCGGGTGATCGCTTCGTGATGGACGTGTCTTGGCCCGTACCACCAAGAACGGGCGATATAACGATATAATAGTGGTGTCATTATAAGTCGTATCACAACACAACACACATTTCTGTGATATTCCAGTTATATCATCCATCCATCCATCCATCCATCCATCTTCTATACCGCTTACTCCTTCTTCAGGGTCACGGGGAACCTGGAGTCTATCCCAGGAGCATGGGGAACAAGGCGGGGTACACCCTGGACAGGGTGCCAGTCCATCGCAGGGCACACTCACACACTCACACACCCATTCATACACTACGGACACTTTAGACACGCCCATCAGACTACCATGCATGTGTTTGGACTGGGGGAGGAAACCGGAGAACTCCGGCGGGACTCGAACCCCCGACCCTTGAGGTGTGAGGCGAACGTGCTACAGTTATATCATTGTACAACTTATTGATTTATTTCATTTCAGTTAGGAACTGGTTTGATTGGGGCGGAGCCGATTTGATTGACGTTAAAAGATCCTGAATCGTAATCCGTGTTAAATCATTTCTTGTTCTAGACATTAAATTAAAGTATTTTCATCACGCCTATTTTTTATTTTTTTTTTGCTAGATTTATTTGCGTTCTTGATCAGCACCTTTGCTAACATTTTTCGCTTTTACCTCTTTTTACCTCATACCTTTTGCATACAATCAATCAATCAATCAATCAATCAATCAAATCGTACCAAGACAACTATACGAGTACAGTTACTGAAAGGCTTTAAAGGCTTGAAGCTGCATGAAATTGCTATTTAGGACGCTCCAGACTGAGCACCAATTCTTTTAGCTGCTTAACACCAAAAAAGAAAGTTGGGCTAATGTTACATCACTTTTTATCCAACGCTTGTCGTCCTTAATTTATTCCCCATTATCTCCACCACTCCCTCCCATCCTGCTTCTGTTCCTCTTCTCCTCGTTTCTTCTTTCTATTTACAGTTTCTGATAAGTAAGTCCCGTACGCAGTCATTACACACACACCAGGCGAGTCTGGAACACGTCAACGAGACGAGACGAGACGAGACGAGACGGTGCGTGATTTCTGTTCACATCAGACGTGGTAGCTGTCTTCTTCCATTTGGACGTCTCCGCGGTCATGTGATCCGCCTTCGGGGGGCGGCGGGGGGGATATTTAGGGGGTTAGGGTTTTTGCCCGTCATGTCCTAAGGACATATCTATGTGAACTGTTCAAATTTCTGCGACATTGACATTGGTTGCCGGATGTCTTTGCTCAAGTTCGCCATGCATTTTGTTTTCGTTTCAGGTCAAAACGGCAAGACTTCCTGTTTCCTGCCTGTTTCGGCCCGCCCACGTCCGGCTCAAATCCAAATGCAGATATTCGCAGAGCACTAAAAAACTTATTTTCATTCTTTTGGCATTCTTCTTCCATGCCCACGTCGCATCCGTCCTTTTTTTTGAAAGGAGTCCTGTAAACATCACGCCTCGCGCACACGTGTCGGGTCTCTGACTGAGCGTTAAAGCAATACGGCGTGATTAAAATCTACCCGAGTGAATGCGAATCTACTTCACTATGCCGTTTATAATGATGTCTGTGTTTGGAGGTAATCTGTCCTGCTGATGGCCAGCTGCATCTCTTCCCCCTGGAGCCCGGTTCTCCAGTGCTCCCTGAAGAAGAGTTCAATGTCCTTGACCATCAATCAGAGGCCTATTGTTCCCTGTCCTGCCTCCAGAGGGGGGAAAACCACTTCTAGCTAAACAGGACTAAAGCCTGGACCCTACCTCAGCTGAGGCAAACCGGCGCACAAGCCACGAGTCAAATCCTCTGACAAATACACCGTTTAAATTTCCTTTCTGACTATCGGTGCGCACACAAAAGCCTCCCCTGAGACCCAACCCTCTACTTTATAATGACAGGAACAATAAGAAAGCTGTTATTTTAGCCGTATTTTAACCCGAGCGCCGAGCGGGTCTCCGTCATTATCGCGTTAAGTGCACTTTATGAAGTGGAGGACTCGGACTCGTGGAGAACACCTACAATACTTTTACTCTCTCCTTTTCCGTGACTTTCACAGCATCAAAAAAAAACAAAAAAAACGAACAAACACATGAACAAACAGAAAACTGTGAACGAGGTTGTTTTTTTTAATTTTTATTTTTTTAAAAACCGGCACAAACTTGTTGATAATATTTCTGCAGACAAATTCGCTATCAGTTCAAGCAGTTTTGGGCAGTACGCATGTCTGTTCGTGGTCTGCACTTATATAGCGCTTTGGTTTTTTTTAACCTTAGCGGTTCCAAAGCGCTTTACACTGTGTATCATTCACACACTCACACACCAATGGTAGCAGAGCTGCCATGCAAGGCGCTAGCTTGCCATAAGTGACAACTTGGGGTTCAGTGTCTCGCCCAAGGACACTTAGAGTCACGTGGGCCGGGAATCGAACAGCCGACTCTACGATTTGTGGACGACCCGCTCTACCACCTGATCCACAACCGCCCACGACTTCTTCATAACGCTCACTACCCAAGACCACACGGGTTCGTCCAGAGACTTAGATATAGCAGCGATGGAGAGGAGCACTTCCTCTTGTTCGCTTTCGACACCAGCCGGCGTTACTGAAGATACGAGAGCTTAAAAGATCCCGAATTCTCACGTGCTGATGCTTTCCGAAGCACTTTAAATGACGTTCCGTTTTTATTTGAACAGCACGTTTTCAAATACGCATGGGCACAAAGCAGCTTTACAGAAACCCGGATGTAGATCGAAATCCCTAATGAACAAACCGGAGGCGAAATCCGGGAGGGAAAACCCCCGGAGAAGACGTGAGGTAGCTGTCGCTTGTGGGCGTGGTCTGTCCATTGTTTATCATGATGATAAACAGTCGTAGGTTCATCTTAAAGCTAACTAGTTACGGATAAATTAAATATCGCACTAATCAGTGTGAAAATCGGTTGATTTACTTCGGCTTACACGTTTGGGTTCATAATATTAATAATATAGTAATAATAATATAATAATTAGAGACGCTGGCGTGATAAAAACAATACAATAAAACAATGTTGCTGATTGAAGAAAACATTATGATTCAGATATATCATCATTAGGCAGCGCCTGAAGTGTCATTTTTAGAAAGAAATAGAGCTCCAAAGTCAGTTAAACCGCCCGGTTTCTCGAGCCTCTTTCTCGGGTGCCGTCGATTACAGAGAACTGGAGAAAGAAGAGCTCTTTTTAATACAGAGTTATTCCTCACTTCCTCACTCAGGTACAGACGAGCTCTCCACGAAAGGATGCGATCACATGACCATCTCTCTATCTTTTTCTAGCGTGAACACAGTAAACACAGGACAGCCTTTAAATGCTACTTCCACATGCAACAGAGAGGAATGTTCACACTAATCAAACTGAACATTATTACATTCTGGAGATATATATATACACGTCACTATTCATGAGAAACAATTCTCCCTGAGGAGGTTTGATTAAAGCTGTAAAGGGCTCCGAGATTTCATTATGCGCACCGGAAAATCACAAATGAAACACATCCACGGTGTGACACAGTAAACACTGCTATCATAGAGGCCATCTCCGTGCAGGAGTCTTCGTCCTTCATCCCCAGAGAAAGGGCAGGACTGAGTGGGATGGAGAGAGGGGCAGGACTGAGTGGGATGGAGAGAGGGGCAGGACTGAGTGGGATGGAGAGAGGGGCAGGACTGAGTGGGATGGAGAGAGGGGCAGGACTGAGTGGGATGGAGAGAGGGGCAGGACTGAGTGGGATGGAGAGAGGGGCAGGACTGAGTGGGATGGAGAGAGGGGCAGGACTGAGTGGGATGGAGAGAGGGGCAGGACTGAGTGGGATGGAGAGAGGGGCAGGACTGAGTGGGATGGAGAGAGGGGCAGGACTGAGTGGGATGGAGAGAGGGGCAGGACTGAGTGGGATGGAGAGAGGGGCAGGACTGAGTGGGTTGGAGAGGGGGCAGGACTGAGTGGGATGGAGAGAGGGGCAGGACTGAGTGGGATGGAGAGGGGGCAGGACTGAGTGGGATGGAGAGAGGGGCAGGACCTGTGGGATGGAGAGAGGGGCAGGACTGAGTGGGATGGAGAGAGGGGCAGGACTGAGTGGGATGGAGAGGGGGCAGGACTGAGTGGGATGTAGGGAGGGGGGCAGGACTGAGTGGGATGGAGAAAGGGGCAGGACTGAGTGGGATGGAGAGAGGGGCAGGACTGAGTGGGATGGAGAGAGGGGCAGGACTGAGTGGGATGTAGGGAGGGGGGCAGGACTGAGTGGGATGGAGAGAGGGGCAGGACTGAGTGGGATGGAGAGAGGGGCAGGACTGAGTGGGATGGAGAGAGGGGCAGGACTGAGTGGGATGGAGAGAGGGGCAGGACTGAGTGAGATGGAGAGAGGGGCAGGACTGAGTGGAATGGAGAGAGGGGCAGGACTGAGTGGGATGGAGAAAGGGGCAGATCTACGTGGGATCGAGAGAGGGGCGGATCTACGTGGGATCGAGAGAGGGGCAGAACTGAGTGAGATGGAGAGAGGGGCAGATCTAAGTGGGATAGAGAGAGGGGCAGAACGTAGTGGGATGGAGAGAGGGGCAGGACTGAGTGGGATGGAGAGAGGGGCAGGACTGAGTGGGATGGAGAGAGGGGCAGGACTGAGTGGGATGGAGAGAGGGGCAGGACTGAGTGGGATGGAGAGAGGGGCAGGACTGAGTGGGATGGAGAGAGGGGCAAGACTGAGTGAGATGGAGAAAGGGGCAGATCTACGTGGATCGAGAGAGGGGCGATTTACGTGGGATGGAGAGAGGGGCAGGACTGAGTGGGATGGAGAGATGGGCAAGACTGAGTGGGATGGAGAGAGGGGCAAGACTGAGTGGGATGAAGAAAGGGCCAGATCTACGGGGATTGAGAGAGGGGCAGAACTGAGTGAGATGGAGAGAGGGGCAGATCTAAGTGGGATGGAGAGGGGGCAGGACTGAGTGGGATGGAGAGAGGGGCAGGACTGAGTGGCATGTAGAGAGGGGCAGGACTGAGTTGGATGTAGAGAGGGGCAGGACTGAGTGGGATGGAGAGAGGGGCAGGACTGAGTGAGATGGAGATAGGGGCAGGACTGAGTGGGATGGAGAGAGGGGCAGGACTGAGTGGGATGGAGAGAGGGGCAGGACTGAGTGGGATGGAGAGAGGGGCAGGACTGAGTGGGATGGAGAGAGGGGCAGGACTGAGTGGGATGGAGAGAGGGGCAGGACTGAGTGGGATGGAGAGAGGGGCAGGACTGAGTGGGATGGAGAGAGGGGCAGGACTGAGTGGGATGGAGAGAGGGGCAGGACTGAGTGGGATGGGATGAAATTAAATCAGAGTAGATGGAATGATGGAATGATGAGATGGAATGAGAGTGCATTTGTGTGTGTGTGTGTGTGTGTGGTTGGGGGAGGGGGGGTGGTTGGGGGGTCTGTATGGGGGCCAGGGGGGACTTTTGATTGTTTTTTTTTTTTTTAATGAATACATTCCTATTACAGTGTAGTGCTAAAACAGCTGTCTGCATTTATGTTTTCACTGAGTTTTATATTTATTTCTTTTATGAACACTCTCAGATAAGTTTAAAATACAAAATAAAATAAAAATTAAATACAAAGCAAAAACGGTAAAAAATTTAAAAAAAAAAAATAAATAAATAAATAAATAAAAATAAAAAAAGAAAGAAAAATTAAAATTCAAAAGTTCAAAATGATTCGGAAAAATCAAGAAAAATAAACGTTGAGTTGATATTTCACATCAGTGAAAATAAAGGAGACACGACTGGACCTGGACCTGGACCTGGACTCTCCATGGTTTCCTTTCTCCACGGACAAACGCAAGGAGTGTCCAAATTCTCTTTACCATGACAACGCTGCATTCCCCCCCCTCTTTTCTTCTCTTCAAGACAGAGAGAGGGAGAGAGAAAACAGAGAGGCGGGTGAGGGGACGACCGTTTAAGTGAGAACAGGGACTTTACAAGTAACCATAAATGGATAAAAGATACGTTGTGACGTTCATGAAGAAGGAAAAAAAAAAAACTGTAATCACTGGTAAATGGCTTCGGTATAAAAGGAATAAAAGGGTTTTATTTCTGTAGCACATGAGGTTAAAAACCCGGGTTTCCAGCTAGGTTACGTTTATCTGTTCGGTACCGTGTGCAGGATGATCAGCCCACACACACACACACACACACACACACACACACACACACACACACACACACGGCATACTGCATGGTATGCAGGAGTGAGCCATCAAACACCAACCTGCATA
>CM022767.1:2590024-2667524 GCA_012411365.1 Ameiurus melas
ATTAGTGAGCACAGCGGGGAAGTGAAAACTCCGGTGTGCTGCACGGTGCGGTGTTCTGTTTGCTGGAAAACTAAGTAACTCGGATAAAATGCAGCAACTAACTTAAACTACCGGAAGTGTAATATAGGATCGGTTTCCTTAATATTTTCCTTAATAAATAAATAAACTAGCATACCATCTTTGTCTCATTTTGTTAATTGGGTTCTCTCTGTCTACTTTCAGGACTTCAGGTCTGGTAAAATGTGATGAACTTTTAGATAATATAAAGATGTAAAGTCTAAAAGGTTCACAAACTTTCAAGCAGCACTGTAATTCAACTCAACTAATGTAATTTAACTCAATTTAGATAATTCAACTCAACTAACATAATTTAACTTGGCTAATATGGTTTAACTTGACTAATAATTTGACAACACCAACATTAATTCAACTCAATATCATTTAACTAAATGAACATAATTCAACTCAAGTAACAAAATTCAACTCAACATAATTCAACTCAACTAATATCATTTAACTAGATTAACATAATTCAACTCAACTAATATTTATCTAAATTAACATAATTCAACTCAACTAATATCATTTAACTAGATTAACATAATTCAACTCAACTAATATTTATCTAAATTAACATAATTCAACTCAACTAATATTTATCTAAATTAACATAATTCAACTCAACTAATATCATTTAACTAGATTAACATAATTCAACTCAACATAATTCAACTCAACTAATATCATTTAACTAAATTAACATAATTCAACTCAACTAATATCATTTAACTAGATTAACATAATTCAACTCAACATAATTCAACTCAACTAATATCATTTAACTAGATTAACATAATTCAACTCAACTAATATTTATCTAAATTAACATAATTCAACTCAACTAATATCATTTAACTAGATTAACATAATTCAACTCAACTAATATTTATCTAAATTAACATAATTCAACTCAACTAATATCATTTAACTAGATTAACATAATTCAACTCAACTAATATTTATCTAAATTAACATAATTCAACTCAACTAATATCATTTAACTAGATTAACATAATTCAACTCAACTAATATTTATCTAAATTAACATAATTCAACTCAACTAATATCATTTAACTAGATTAACATAATTCAACTCAACTAATATTTATCTAAATTAACATAATTCAACTCAACTAATATCATTTAACTAGATTAACATAATTCAACTCAACATAATTCAACTCAACTAATATCATTTAACTAAATTAACATAATTCAACTCAACTAATATCATTTAACTAGATTAACATAATTCAACTCAACATAATTCAACTCAACTAATATCATTTAACTAAATTAACATAATTCAACTCAACTAATATTTAACTAAATTAACATAATTCAACTCAACTAATATCATTTAACTAGATTAACATAATTCAACTCAACATAATTCAACTCAACTAATATCATTTAACTAAATTAACATAATTCAACTCAACTAATATTTAACTAAATTAACATAATTCAACTCAAGTAACAAAATTCAACTAAATTAACATAATTAAACTCAACTAATATTATTTAAACGATTAACATAATTCAACTCAAGTAACAAAATTCAACTAAATTAACATAATTCAACTCAACTAATATTTAACTAAATTAACATAATTCAACTCAAGTAACAAAATTCAACTAAATTAACATAATTCAACTCAACTAATATTATTTACATCGATTAACATAATTCAACTCAAGTAACAAAATTCAACTAAATTAACATAATTCAACTCAACTAATATTTAACTAAATTAACATAATTCAACTCAACTAATATCATTTAACTAGATTAACATAATTCAACTCAACATAATTCAACTCAACTAATATCATTTAACTAAATTAACATAATTCAACTCAACTAATATTTAACTAAATTAACATAATTCAACTCAAGTAACAAAATTCAACTAAATTAACATAATTAAACTCAACTAATATTATTTACATCGATTAACATAATTCAACTCAAGTAACAAAATTCAACTAAATTAACATAATTCAACTCAACTAATATTTAACTAAATTAACATAATTCAACTCAAGTAACAAAATTCAACTAAATTAACATAATTCAACTCAACTAATATTATTTACATCGATTAACATAATTCAACTCAAGTAACAAAATTCAACTAAATTAACATAATTCAACTCAACTAATATTATTTACATCGATTAACATAATTCAACTCAAGTAACAAAATTCAACTAAATTAACATAATTCAACTCAACTAATATTTAACTAAATTAACTTAATTCAACTCAAGTAATATTTAACTAAATTAACATAATTCAACTCAAGTAACAAAATTCAACTAAATTAACATAATTCAACTCAACTAATATTATTTACATCGATTAACATAATTTAACTCAAGTAACAAAATTCAACTAAATTAACATAATTCAACTCAACTAATATTTAACTAAATTAACTTAATTCAACTCAAGTAATATTTAACTAAATTAACATAATTCAACTCAAGTAACAAAATTCAACTAAATTAACATAATTCAACTCAACTAATATTTAACTAAATTAACTTAATTCAACTCAAGTAACAAAATTCAACTAAATTAACATAATTAAACTCAACTAATATTATTTACATCGATTAACATAATTCAACTCAAATAACAAAATTCAACTAAACATAATTCAACTCAACTAATATCATTTAACTATATTAACATAATACAACTCAACTAATATTTAACTAAATTAACATAATTCAACTCAAGTAACAAAATTCAACTAAACATAATTCAACTCAACTAATATCATTTAACTAAATTAACATAATACAACTCAGCAAATATCAATTAGCTCGATTAACATAATTCAACTCAACCAATATCATTTAACGCAACATATTCATCTCAATCTAATTTAACCCATTTTACATCAATTACCTCAACATAATTCAACTCAACTAATGTAATTTCACTAAATTAACATAATTCTACTCAACAAATGTAATTTACCACAATTAGCACAATTTAATTCAACTCAACTAACTTGACTAACATCATTAAACCCAACTAATACATTTCAACTCAGTCAACAGTTCAACTCAACGAATGTAATTGAACTAAGTCACATAATTCAACTCAACTAATTCAATTTAACTCAACTGACAATTTAACACCACTAACATAGTTGAACTCAACTTGTGTAGTTGAACTCGAGTAACAATTTAAAAATGAGAAATTTCATACAATTATTAGGTCATTTAATATAACGGCTAACTGCCTTTTAACTCAACTACCACAGATCAGTGTGACTGATGTAAGCTAACGCGATTACCGTAGCTTAACAATTGAAAACAACCAACAAAATTGAATTCACCTCAGGTAATTAAACTACACCTGATGTATTGGTATTGTATGAAGATGATGTCAAGATGCCGGTGACCGTGCGCTATGCAGCACATCGAGTTACCGCAAAATAAAAAAACAACTATAAATGAACAAAATGTACGAAATGTCAATCTTTAATAAACATAAAAAAGCAGTAGTTGGCTTTTAATTGCTGTGGCATAAGAGAAACAAAACACGGTGGGATGTGCTCTTATAGGAAAATAATCATCTTACGGGATGGTCACAGTAACTCGGTGACTCATATTCATCACGCCACACCTGCATGCATTAGTTTCCAAGAACACCTCGACACGGAGTGTTTTATTCCTAACATAACTCCGATTAAGTCAGTAAATAAATCTCACCGGGACGTCAGACACACAGGAGATGAAAAATGAGTCCAAATGTCAAACTCTATGTTTCTGTGGATTGCAGCTAAAATGAATCTAGTTTCTTCTGGCAACAACAACAACAACAACAACAACAACAACAAAAAACCCCAACGTGAATGAGTTTCCCCAACTACTTTACCTCGAGTCACAGAAATGAGACTTTCATCTGAGCTCTCGGTGAGACACGCTATTCATCTCCAGAATAAACCCCACATCTATCACTCAAATGTCAACAAACAAAGCAAAGTACACACTATCAAAAACTAATCTCATGGCAGACATGTACAACTGATAGAAATAAAGGACAGATGGAGTAAATATGTCTCTGGAAGAAAAACATTTTAATGCCTCACACACACACACACACACACACACACACACACACACACACACACACACACACACACAGATGGCGACATTATATAAAATATATATATTTCTGTGTGCTATTTTGAGAAAACCTGCTGAAGTAACACTATAACTAGTAAAATGATATCAGAGGGATAATAACGTGACACGTACGGAAACATCACAGTTTGGACTATACCACAGTGAAGGTAGTTACCTATATGGCTGGACGGATCATATCCCAGAATGCATTTCTTTAATGTTGGCCAGCTAGTTTGACTTGTGAGTAATTCCCTACCTTTAGAATAACCTCTTGTTACAGCTTCTCTGACTATAGCCAGACGATAGCTAGCTAGTTTTTCTAAGAGGCGAAACGTTTACAGCTAGCTGATATTTTTACAGAACACTGCTCACGTGGGACTAAAATAAAGTTAAGGTAAATCGCAAACAACGGAAACGGAAGCAACGTGCCATACGTTTTGTTTAAATAAATCTCTTCGTAGTCGCGTTTAATGTGAAATGGACTTACATAGCGCTGACACTGGAGACTCGTTCTATAAACAATTCCGTACTGAAAACTTCACCATATCAACCCTATTACTGGCGCTGCGTCAACTGTACGAGTCCCTGTGAACGAGCTGTTAATTATTAATATTGATATTAACGGAAACCTGCGCTAGTGTCAGAGCTGCTGTTATAGAAAACGAATCAACACACCGTGACCAATCGGCATCCAGAATTCGACAGCACCGTGGTATAATCCGCAAATGAATCGACGCTAAAAGCTTGCAAGGTAGCAGCAGGACGAATTTGAAATGAAGGTTCGTTCATTTCAGGTCTGTTATAATGTTCGGTGTTAGGGAAGGAGGATGACAATGGAAGCTAGTAGCCAAATGGAGGTAATTCTCGGTATCCACATCCCTGTACAAGACACGCAGAGAGTTTCCGTCTGCTTACAACATCGCACTTTCAAAGAGGATGAGATTAAAAGCCGTAGCGGCAGGGCGAGGATTCAATTATTCACTACAGCTGCCAGAATATGTTCTTGTTAAGAGGATCGCTCTTAGCCTTTAGTAGTTTTTCACTGGAGAAACTGTGTGGAAATATAATTTTCTTAAAAAAAAAAAAAAGATTCTGTGATGGTTTTATAAAATATTATAAGAATGAAAAGAGAGCAATCCTCTTTTTTCTAAACAGCACCCTCCGAGTAAGACAAAATGCATTAGCATGCGCCGATTGTTTTCCGATTCCGGTTAATTCCACCAGGACTCTCAAAACGGGCGCTCAGAAGTTCAGAGCCTCGAGGTGCATGCCCTTCCCCCCTCTGCCGCAACCTTCCTTAATCGTCGTTCCCCCACACCGAGAGCAAACGAGGAGCGCATCGCGGCGTCGTAAAGACATAAACGTCATCCGCAGAGCGTCAAAGGAGCACTGACGTTGGAAGATGGTCCTCCTGTGAGAGCGTCCTCAACGGGCAGGAGGGAACATGACGATGAACACGGATCAGAGAAGAAAAGAGTAAAAAATTAAAAAATAAAAGATCAATAAATATAATGACGGTGGTTATATATATATATATATATATATATATATATATATATATATATATATATATATATATATATATATATATATATATATTTAGAGCAAACATTTGATTACTCAAGTAGTGTCCAGCTGCAGCTGTGAAAACCAACAACAAGAAGCCCCAGACTGGACAGAAGAAGCCCCTGAATGGTCAGGAGTAAACGTTGGTATTTGTTTAACTGAGATATGATTAGCCAGCTAACACACATCGAAAGGCTAATATAATTATAATCCTTGAACGACAAACCTATTAAAGACAACGTATAGAATCTTGTATATGTTCGCTGATATGGGAAAGCGTTCTGTAAGAAGGTGTCTCCAGTTCTGTAAGGAGTCTCCAGTGTCAGCGCTTTGTAACAGTTACTTTTGCAACACCTGCACATTGACCTGTGAATTCACAAACGCGGTAGGAAACAACCACCTGATCAGGTAAAAATAAATAAATAAATAATGAAGAGGTGCTACGTATCATTGAGTAGCTTCACTTTCTTAGGGGGCCAAGCACCAAATGTGCGTAGGCACCACATTGTTATTCTACATGTTCTTCTTCTGGCTAGGGTGTCTGTGGCAGTCCATAGAACCGTCTGGTTAAAAAAAATGAAATTCGGCACACTGATTGGGGAGCGTCTAAGGAACATTCCGACCAAATTTCACCCAAGTGCTGCCAACGCTCTAGTGCCACCATCGGGTCAAACTTGGGCCTAATTTGGAAGTACGTTTATGGTTATAACTTTGCGTCCAAAATTTAAAAGCTCCGTCTGCAAGCAGTTTCTTGTTAGCAATTTTAGCACTTCTGAAAATCAGACAACTTCTGTCCAATTACAGGGCTTTGCCCAGCAGATCTAAATAGGTTTTATTATTGTTATGTTGTTATGTCGCAGTCTCCATATTCGTTTTTATTTCAGAAAATTGGTTTCTGTACTGTGCAACAAAATATACGAAGTATAGGCTCAAATATAAACCCTTTTTAAAAATGACTACATTTCGTCTGAGAGGCTGCAGCTGGATCTTTAATTAGTGGTACTGAAGAAGATCAGTCACGCTGATAATAAAACCGAGACCGAGCCTAGAAACTGGTTAAACAGTCACAGGTCCTTCGTTCGTCCTGAAAAACGGCGACAAACACGGTTAGTTAAATGTCATGATCTTTTCTTACCATTTTTTCAACACTATATGTTTCTAGTGATCGGTTGTAATATGAATAACAAAATATACTTCACTGAAAGAAAACGTATACAATAATTGTGATAATTTTCCTCTTAATCGAGCCCGTGATGAGCGGTGGTGAAGGAGCAGATGTTTAGACGCGAGACGTTGAAGCTGCGAGAAGGAGAGGAGGTAACAGACGAGTGGCCAGAGGTCAGCACATGGCCAGAGAAGTGCGGCGCTTTTCCTTCATGGGGATCAGGGATAATTGGGTGCCAGAATAAGAAACAGCTCAGCCACGCTCCATTGGCAGTGAGTGTATATTCCACTCCAGTGTACAGGCTAATGACAAAAATCAAGCTGCCAAAACCTGGAAGGTAGAATGAGCGTGAATATTTTTATTAAATGCGAGGTGAGAACAAATTGCTGGGTGTAAATGGAGAGAAAAACTCTTTTTTTTTTTTTTTTGTTAAAAATGCAGCAAATAAATGGTGATTATATCAGCTCGCTAGGTATTCTTAGGCAGCGGAGTAGAAAATTGATCAAGCTGTCTTATAAAATGGATATTTTCCGTTCTAAAATCTGATTGGCTGAACCAACCTGTAGGATTCACTGTGATTAAAATATCACTTGATTGTTTTTCTCTCCGTTTTATTTGTCGCAGATTTCCACCTAGTTTCCACCATTTTCTCGGACCAGTCGGACAGCACAAAGGCTAATACCTGCGTTCTGTGAGGTAAAGAGAAGACCACTGCACCTTGTTTTTTGTTTTTTTTTGTATGTATGCAGTGGTACTGTAATCGGTAAGCCAATTATGGGACACGACCTCGTAAACACTTACGGCGTCGCACCACAAAAGGAACAAAAGCAGCAGAACGCCGTCCACGTCCAAATTTCATGCTTGTAGGTTTAGAATCACGGTAACTGCACAGAAAATGATCAGGTTTTTATTTCCACTCTCATATAGTGACAGAAAACTCCAGACTCGTGCACTGTGAGCCGTATTCAGAGGCGAGTCTTGCTCATTATCTAAAGCGCCTTACAATTGGGACAATTAAGGGTCATGCTGAAGAACGCAACAGTGGCAGCTTGGCATTGCTGGGGTTTGAACACGCAACCTTCCGAACAGTAACCAAAATCCTTAACCACTGAGCCAATACAAGATCTGCGCACACTGATCTCCGGGGATTTTCCTCCTCAGCATTGACTAGAGTTTACACAGAATGGCGCAATAAAGGGAAAAAAAACATCCAGTGAGCGCCGGTTCTGCAGACGGAAACGCCTCGTTGATGAGAGAGGGTCAGTGGAGAACGGACAGACTGGTTGGAGCTGACAGAAAAGCTAGAGAAGCTCAGATAACCACTCTGTACAATTGTGATGAGCAGAAAAGCATCTCAGAACGCATGACACATGGAATCTTGAGGTGGATGAGCTACAACAGTCGGGTTCAGACAAGAACCGAAAGCGGTGGGGTTGCGATGGGCACAGGCTTGACAAATCTGGACAGGTGAAGACCGGATAAACGTAGCCTGGTCTGACGAATCTCGAATTCTGCTGAAGCACACAGATGGTTGGGTCAGAATTTTGCCCCAACAGGATGAATCCATGGACCCAACCTCTCTAGTGTCAACAGTCCAGGCTGGTGGAGGTGGAGTAATGGTCTGGGGATTGTTTTATTCGCACAATTTGGGCCTGTTAACACCAATCGATTCACGGTTTGAATGCCCCAGCCTATGTGAGTATCGTTGCTGACCGTGCTCATCCCTTCATGGTCCGAATTGACCATCTTCTAACGACTACTTCCAGCATGATAATGCACCGTGTCACTGAGAGCAAAGCAGAAGGCCCTACCCAGTATTAGTATAGTGTTCCTGATCAACTCAAACGCAACGTAAACAAATAAAATACTAAATAAACAGCATGCGCTGGATCAAGTGCTATTTCATGTGCTGCTGACTGATAATTGTGGACGCCATCTAGTTACATCAAACCAAATATGCAGTGATTATTGTGCTAACTAGAACCAGGACAATACATGCAGCAATATCCAGGCCACATGCTAGACTCCTATTAGATTTATTCCAGTGCTTTTTCATCTATCATTCTCATATCTCATTGTATTAGGTTTTTTTTTCTTCTTCTTCTCATTTCATCATTTTTAAATTGCTTTTATGTTACATCAGTCTGCATTTTCTATCCCTGATTTGTTTTTCCAGGTTTGCAAATTCAGCCTCAAAATGAACAGCCTTTCGAATACCACGTAAGGAATGAAACATCAAACCGGAAAACAATCAACGACGGGGTGGACAGACGCCAAACGCCAAGTGTAAACTCTGACACTGGACACTCCTTCCTTAAACAAGTGCCATAAATGTGTCCTTACTTAAAGGAAACTTCATTATATCAACGATTACACATGTTTAAAAAAAACAAAAACAAAACGTTTATGTGGAGCATCCTGCCATCCTCTATACATGTCCCTGTTACTATAGAAACGATAACATGAGATAAAACGAGTGCAAATGAATCAACGCCTTCTGACCAATCAGAATCCAGACGTCAAGAACACTCTGGTACGATATTTCGGTATAACGCACGCAAAATTCTCTATTATTTAAAATAAAATGGAAATATTCGAGAACCCAACCTCCGAACGTGCTGGGGTAATGCATATGTGACTAATAATAACAAATTTTCATTATCATTTTTAACCCCATTAAATAACCTACAGTTTTACAGTTACCATGACAACCCTATACTAGACAGTCGAGTGCAATAGATCCAAGATATTACCAGTGAGACGTGGATGTAATCTGCGAAAAGACAGCAAATCTAAGGGAAAAATCAACGATTTTTTCATTACCCCCAGTTTCTGGACCTGATCTGAAGGCAGTCTGTGATATCTAGCGGAGGTAATATTGGTAAAATGACACCTGAGGGCATTTAAAATCTGTCTGGATGAAATAAAGCAGGCCGGACACGGTTATAAAGGCAAAGCGTGGACATGCAAGTTATTGGGGGGATATTTCAGAAAAGCAGAGACGCAAACTTTCGATTGTTCCAGTCTTTTAATAATGAAAAAGGTTTTTTTTTTTTTTATTATTAACAAAACGTCTTGTCGCAATGACTCTTCGTGATGTTCGAGGGTGTGCAAACTTGTGCACTCAGTCGTGACGGTTCCGGTGAACGGTTCCTCGTTACGGAGCACCGCTGAGAATCCAAGCCTCTGAACGTCTCCTGCAAATACGGCGGGAACACTGAAGCTGGCAGCAAATGAAACCCACTCAAAGACAACAAACACCTCGTTGGCATGGCAACCAGAAAGTCTGATCTGATTTCTTAGCGACCGGTTGTGTCTTTCGTAAAAAAAAAAAAAAACGTGAGATCTTCCTCCAGGTAGATGAGCAACACGACGTCCTGATTCAAACGTCGATGGACGGATCCGTGATTGAAGCCCACATCAATGGCTCAGTTTCTCAGGAACAACAACAACGACAACAACGACAACAACAACAACAACAAGCTCAGGTTAATGACACTGGAATACGTTTCCAAAGCTACACAGCTGTCATTCACACGAGCCGTGCGAAGGGAGGATTTATGATGTCCTCCATCACACCGTCACGTCAAGCCGAGCGCTCAGGTCGGCATCTACAGTCTGATCAGAGGCGCGGTGCACCGAGTGTCCTCCGTTATTCTGAACTGAAAATGATCAACATTATGAGGGCTCTGAACTCCCCTTCCAGCCATGACTTTTCCTTCTTCACCAAGTAGCTACACCGTTTCACCTCATCCATATGAAACAGTGCTGCAAACTAACTCGCTAACGATATTCCCTCTTCGCAGAAACCATTTAAAGGCAATCTCATTTGCATTTTAAATTCGCCGGCTATCATTTGCATTCATACACTGTACTGCTGTATCCGGATAGCAGTGAAAAGGGACGGGGAAAAAAAAAGAGAGAATTAAAAAAAAAAACATTAGAGAGAGAGAGTGCGAGTGCGAGAGTGCGAGTGCGAGAGTGCGAGAGAGAGAGAGAGAGAGAGAGAGAGAGAGAGAGAGAGAGAGTACAGAGCTGAACCGGATGCTTTGATCATGTACTCGGGTAATATACATAATTATGTATGGTTATATATGGAGTGGGGAAAGGTAATGCTGGAAATGGGACGGAATTGGGACTGACAAGATAAAAGCCTTGGCGAGATCAAGAGTGCAGATGAGAGGAAAGAGGAGGGAGTTAACGGATAAGAGAACGACAAGACGGGACCCTGTCAAAACATTGAGCAAAGCCACGCAACATCCCATAGAAGGCTCGCAAGAGATGCTCCTAACTAGGGATCAATATACCGTCCGATACCGTGCTCATTTACGCATCCTCGTTAAACATACTCCGATATCGACACCCGACGAGATGAAATGGCAGCGACTTGTTGGTGTTTCACGACTAATTGAAATATCAAGAGGAGAAAACCACAATACAAGTAAAACATCTTAAACGCGAGACAGCAGCGGCAAGCGATAAAATAACGTCTCCAGACGATGCTAGGCTAGAGTGAAAATAACAGCTCTTCGCCGGTATGTCGTTCTTGACGATGGATCTCTACTGGTCATCAGACGCAATGAAAACAAAAACGTACTATACGTGTACGTTTTTCCAAAGTGAAACAACACCCGCTCTTCGCTAGAACACGTACTCGAGCCATGCTAACCGATAGAGCTAGCTAACACACAACATTCCGCTAATGTTTTAGAAAAACGAAAATCCACGTGTAATGCCCCCCCCCCCGATTCAAACCAGGGAAACATAAGCAGAGCCCTAAGTAGATTAGACGTTTCGGTATCAGTATCCGTGCTCACACTCGAGTAAAAATGATACCCTGACGCATCCCGACTCCTAAAACCTGGTTCTGGCATGGTTCGGGCATTTTCAGCAACGAGCCTCTACAGGGAAAAAGAAAGCATGCTGACGATGATGATGATATCTGCACTGGCTGGATATTTTATGATGCAGGTGCAACGTACAAAACATTTTAGTCTCCATTATAGCGCAGTGGGATTTGGAACCCCCCACCCCCCAGGCCCAAACAAAGGAACGGTGATTAGGATTGGGAGCGATGTTCACACTCAGGGTTGAGGGGGAAGCTGTGCATGGTGTTTAATGGAAAGCGCAGAGAACGAGCCCCGGAGTGAGAGAGATACTTGAGTGGATGTGGGATGTAGGAGAGGCGCTGATGATACAGCATAGGACAGGAGGAGAAGAAGCACTGGGTGGAATCTAGGGATTGGAGAGCTGAATGAGGCTTTGTTATTTCCTGTCTGCAGAAATACACAGCATGTCTGAGGATGCACAGTACTCGGGGCTAAAGATTAATCTGTAGCAGAGGATTTCAGGCCTGGGTGGGAGGTTTGAGGTCACGAATAATGCATGCGCTTCGGTTTTGGGGTATTTTCCGGAGAAAAAGCTGCGCTGCCCGTGGCGGTCAGGGTGGTTCCCCCTTTGGTCGAACGGGTCGCTCCTGACGACATCACTCTTGAGGACACTATCCAAGTAATCTCACAAGCCAGACCGTAAACCTGACTAGAAAGTCTGCTACGATTTGTCAATAAACACCACAAGGAACCCCCTGCTCTCACAGAAAAAAGTCAGACGACTGGGATCAGATCACATAGCGTTCCCATAGTCTCATTTTTCTCCAAACAGACTCACAAACCAAACGCTAAACCTCCAAAAAAATCTAGCCAAGAGGCACCTACATCAACGAAAAAGGCTTCAGACAACTAATCCCAGACCGATCCCCAATTCGCGTAGCCACTTGTCAGATAATCCCAGTTACTCACCGCTAAATTCTTCACACGAAACTCTAAGTGTCTTCCCCTCCCCCCCATCACTTGAAAATAGCTAGCTAATTTCCTTAGATAATGTTTAGCTACTTCAGTACTAGCTACGTCATTTAAGTTAACGAACCGGTGCTTTAATACACTGTGCACCGCTGTAATGTTTCATCATGAAGAAGTGTCTAGCTTATGGAACGGATCCTTATAGATCTCAAAGCTTCATGAACGTACTGCTAGCAAAGACAAACTAATCACGGTAAGAGTTTTTTTTTTTTCATCTTAAATCTAATTATTCAGTATCTAGTCAAATTAAGAGGGAAAGTAAGGAGATTAAGTATGAATCCACCGGTGTCTCATAGATGTATTATTATGCTAAAATGCTAGCCAGCTAGCTACATTATCAAATACATTACTTCAAATTCGAACACGTAAGATTCTGAGGGATCCACGTTCAAGAGGTTTATTAGTACAAAGGGGGAAAATCCAGACTCGAATCCAAAACTGTCCAAGGTCATACGCAGTGAAGGCACACAATAAACAACTCCCAGGGGCGAATCTACACCGTAGTCTGTCAAAGGGGAGGGTCTAAATAAACCAAGGTAAGTTTATTACCACAATAGGGGTTAATGTAAACATGAGAAACCCTGAAACAGGTCTCGAGATCATACGCAGAATATCAGCTAGAGATTAGACGCCTCAGAAGTCAGATGAAATGAGATCCATTGGCGATATAAGCTATATTTAATAGAATAGTAATGCTGGTTAAACTCCCTCCTCTGTATAGTCTTCAGGCCATGACAGGTTTAAAGCCATGAAGTGTTTTTACTGCTGAACGCACTCAAAGAATGTCGATATTTCTATAGTGCTTTTAACAACAGACATTTTCCAAAAGCAGCTTTACAGAAATCCAGATGTCCCAAAAATAAACATACGCCACAAATGGAATAGTACGGAAAAGGGAAACGGTAACAAAACATACACGCCCACTTCCGCTAACTCTACACTCACCAGCTTCCTCTATCCGACAGCTAATGGACGACATATCCATACACCGTGTTTGTAGAGGATATTAAAGCCCATATAACGAGATGAGGGAGTTCAGACGCAGACAGATAAGCAATGAGTTAGCTTCTTTTTTAATTTTAAATGCGTACGTCTTGGAGGAAAGCGAGTTTTCCGAGTGTTGCGTAACGCTCGGCTTTAGCGAGTATCGGAACCTTGGATCTTGGAGGAATCAGCATGCAGGGCAGGGTGCGCTATTGATTTCTGAGCTATTCCTGGACTCATGTAAACACAGAATCATTTAGATTGGGGATGTCTTCCACAAAAGCGCACGGCAGCCTCCTGTCGAGCAGCAACACCGCGAAACCTCGACGCGCAACTTTATACCTGTGTACTATCTAGAGGTCGAGTATAATATACAAAACGCCATCGGCTTATCGCCCACAACCAGAGACGGGGCTGGTTTTATTTATTTATTTTCTCCCTACAGCATGCAGGGAAAAAAACGAAGGTGGGCTGGGTATACAAGGGGCTTTCTTCTCTTGATTCGTCCCTCCCTTATATGTGATAAATCCGATAAGCACGAGTGAAAAAAAAACAACAACTGCTAACAGGATTACGGCCTGATAGACCATCGACCCCCTCCCCCTGCCCCCCCGCCAGGCCCTGAGCAGTCTATTCACCCTGAGAGAGAGGTGGAGAGAGAGAGAGGAGGCGGGGGGGTTAGTTCTGAGAATAGCTTTAAGACCACGGAGCTCATAACCGAGAAGAATGTTCCAGAAAATAAAGACATTTGAAAGGTGCACATTAGCGATTTTAAAATGAACCAATTTGAGCATTTAGACGGAATAAACCAGCTATTAAATCCCGAATGATTAATTAGTCATCACCGCTATGATGGCGCTGCGTAAATCAGTCAGGCTCACTTGGCTTAGCGAGAGTAAGGTACAGTATATAAAATAAATGTGGTTAAAGAACACCTCCACAGGCCTGTGCAGACATTTTGGTTATACACAGTACATTGGGGCTTCGTAACACATTCATAAGCCCTACATGAATCTTTTCTAAAGCAACGTGGCTTGTCTTTATATGAATGAACATAGAGACGTGGCACTGTGAGAACCACTTTACTTAATCCCTGGATCATAAGATTGAATTTTTGCACACTACATTGGGCATTCATAACACATTCATTCATTAAGCACTGCATACATTGTAAAATTTCTGTAGCATAAGAGGTATAAGGACTTTGGGCATGCTGTTATAGGTAAATAACACATGTTCATGAGTCCCTGAGGTCCAAGTCAATTCTCAAGACTCTGAGGTGGATTCCAAGCCAATTCGCAAGTCTTTAGGTGGAGTCCAAGCCAATTCTCAAGTCTGTGAGGTGGAGTCCAAGCCAATTCTCAAGTCTGTGAGGTGGAGTCCAAGTCAAGCCTCAAGACTCTGAGGTGGAGTCCAAGTCAAGTCTCAAGACCCTGAGGTAGAGTCCAAGCCAATTCGCAAGTCTTTAGGTGGAGTCCAAGCCAATTCTCAAGACCCTGAGGTGGAGTCCATGCCAATTCTCAAGTATCTGAGGTGGAGTCCAAGTCAAGTCTTAAGTCTTTGAGGTGGATTCCAAGCCAATTCTCAAGTCTTTAGGTGGAGTCCAAGCCAATTCTCAAGTCTGTGAGGTGGAGTCCAAGTCAAGTCTCAAGACCCTGAGGTAGAGTCCAAGCCAATTCGCAAGTCTTTAGGTGGAGTCCAAGCCAATTCTCAAGACCCTGAGGTGGAGTCCATGCCAATTCTCAAGTATCTGAGGTGGAGTCCAAGTCAAGTCTCAAGTCTTTGAGGAGGAGTCCAAGTCAAGTCTCAAGACCCTGAGGTGGAGTCCAAGACAAGTCTCAAGTCTTTGAGGAGGAGTCCAAGTCAAGTCTCAAGACCCTGAGGTGGAGTCCAAGCCAATTCTCAAGTATCTGAGGTGGAGTCCAAGTCAAGTCTTAAGTCTTTGAGGTGGTGTCCAAGTCAAGTCTCAAGACTCTGAGGTGGAGTCCAAGTCAAGTCTCAAGTCTTTGAGGTGGAGTCCAAGACAATTCTTAAGTCTCTGAGGTGGAGTCCAAGACAAGTCTCAAGTCTTTGAGGTGGTGTCCAAGTCAAGTCTCAAGACTCTGAGGTGGAGTCCAAGTCAAGTCTCAAGTCTCTGAGGTGGAGTCCAAGACAATTCTCAAGTCTTTAGGTGGAGTCCAAGGCAATTCTCAAGTCTCGGAGGTGGAGTCCAAGACAATTCTTAAGTCTCTGAGGTGGAGTCCAAGACAAGTCTCAAGTCTCTGAGGTGGAGTCCAAGGCAATTCTCGAGTCTCTGAGGTGGAGTCCAAGGCAATTCTGAAGTCTTTGAAAAGAACATGGAAACATTTGTACTTCTTGAAAACGGACAGCAGGCAAGCCCCTGACAGCTGTGTAACACCGCGGCTTCCCTTTGGATTAATCGATTGATTGCTTTTTCAAATTAAATGAAAAAGTTCATCACAAGCTAAGACCTGTCTGTATTGTTATTGATTGTTGTTCATTTATATAAGAGCACTTGTCCAATGGTTGACGAGTACCCGCCTTCAGATAATGTAACCTTATAGATGAAATGTTGTGATATTTGCTGCTGCAGCACAAAGGCTACTGCTAGGGAATGAATGAATAAGGAATGAGTAGAAAAATGCGCTGCTTGATGCTGTCCTGTGGGGCAGTAAAGCGAGCACGTAATCGGGAACGCCAAACCAAAATGACTTGTGTTCAACACGAGTCTCTGACTTCAAGTCCAAGTCAAGTCTCGAGTCGTATGTTCACGAGTCCAAGTCAAGTCATTTAAAAAAAAAAAATTGTGACTTAACCCTAAGTTCCCACAGTATAATGTCCCTAAAATCGCTTAATGCTCGCTAAAATCCTTCTACTCATTTAGAAGTACCATACGAGCATCAGCGCGGTCAATGCCTTTCAATAAATTCAAGTAAATAAATAAATAAATAAAACGTCAGGTTTCTGGTGATAATCAGACCAGCAGGTCGTGTTTTCACGAGTGCACAGAGATGGTCACGTTATGACTCCAAACCCCTGCAGTGTCAGTAGCACTGGTTGATGCTGAAGATGAAGACGGATCAGGGTCTGAATCAGGAGAGTTTACGTCACTATCAGTTTCGGTTTCAACATGGCCTGGACTTTCACCGCGGTCACTACCTAGAATCCTCGCTCTCGCCTGTGTAACTGTGTATGTTCTGTTTTTTCCACAGGTTTAGATGTACCCGTGTTCATTGTAGGTGGAACTTTAGCTGGAACACGATTAGCTTTTCACTTTGGCATTTTTAGTTCACGTCTACTATTACACCAACATTCACGCTTGGATCCGCTTCATCGTGATGACGGCGTAATCACGTAATCACGTCGTGACGTCGTCAACCTTCCGGGTCAAAAAAAATAATAATTAAATAAGTCAGGAATCGTAGCAGAGTAATGCCGGTACACCGGCCTTACGGGGATAACGTTTACACTGTAAAGCCGCTTTATCGGCCTTACCGGGATTTGGCATAGACGACTAAGCCGGTATTTCGTCCTTACGGGAATAGATCAAAGACGGGCAAGCCGGTACGATAGAGAGAGAGAGAGAGAGAGAGAGAGAGAGCAAGAGGATCAGTGCTGGCCGAAAACGACAGAGTGAAAAAGAAATAAAACTACATCACACTGGACAACTCAGATTTAAGTTTGGAGATTTCTCCCCACACGAAGCGCCGATGAAGACCCGCACCCTCAGGGCATGAGACTCGACCAGGCTAAGCGAACAGCAACAGCAGAACATTTTCGCCGTGCTCATGATCGTTTGGCTGCCTGAGTCCATTAAAGCGATGAAAGAGAATCTCTGTCTCTTTATATCCACTCGTAAACATTTTGCTTATTGCAATATCAGAGCAGCGTATTGTGTTGTTTTTTCAGCGCTGGTAATGTGATTCTGTGTCTTACTGAGTAAATGTGAGTGGTATGCACATCAGCATGTTAATGCTTTGCCCTCTAACCAACGCCGCAGGAGTAATCAAAGTCAAGGTGAAAAAAAAATGAGCGAAACAAATGAACGTACAGGAGAGACGGACTTTCGCATACTGTCTGTCTTCTTGTAGAGAATATTAGAAACAAACAACCTAATCATGATCACATTTTTATTCAAAACAAGCACATGTCCATGGGCAATAGCTCTCTCTCTCTCTCTCCCTCTCTCTCTCACGCTCTCTCTCTTTGGTCTAAAAGGCCGTGGATTTGCAATGATAATCAGTATTCATGCGCCACGTACGCCTGGCATATGTGCCACCATATGTCTGAAATCTCCAGCAAAATAAATAAATAAATAAATAAATAAATAAATGTAGAATCAAAAGATTTTATATTCACACGCTCGCAAAGGACTCACACTGATCTATCTGCTCTGTCAGGTGAGTCTGAACACCAGCTCTTCCTTCATTCGGCCAGATACAGCACCGGTATCCGGCTAATCCGCCGTACTGTTAGCCAAATATAACAACGAGGCAAAGAAGGCAACGTCATCTCGCTCAGGTACTCGCTCATGGAGATGGTGAATAAGACACAGTGGGATGGAATATCAAAGACAAAGCAAGGCACTTCAGTGTGATTAAGCCCTGTAACTAAGCTCATTTGGAAGTGTGAAGAATAGGAGGAATGGGGCCACAATTAGAAGTGGACAAACGTCCAAACATCAGTAAGCGCTCTTACTGCGGATTTATTGATTTCTTTACGTTCGTTTTTCATTTAATTCATGAAAATGAAAAAAACACAAACAAACAAACAAACAAACAAACAAACATAAAAAAACGCAAAACATACCGAAACAGTATAAAAAAAAAAAAAAAAAAAAAAAAAAAAAAAAAAAAAAAAAAAAAAAAAAAGGGACCCCCCCCCCCCCAAACACCCCCCCCCCCCCCAAAAAAAAAAAAAAAAACAACAACTGAGAGAATAAAATGGCAAAAGCAGTTAAAGAAACAAATAAAAGAACAAGATAACGATTAAACCAGAAAGCTGCACCAGTTAAAAACAAAACAAACAAACAAACAAACAAAAAAAAAAACGGCCTGCACTAGTAAAGACGTTTAAAAAAAAACAACAAAAAAAAACAACAAGGATAATAAAAAAGGAACATACATACAAAATAATCACACAAAAACAATAACTAAAAAGATATCATTATTCAAACAGAAAATAAAAAATCAGATTAATGACATATTTAAAAAAAAAATCTAATCCAAAAGCCTAAAATGCTAATAGTGTTAAAATAAGAAGTTAAAAATGTCAAAAGCCGACACTGAGGCACACTTTGAAAGAAAGACGTCCGCGGAATCTACTCATTTCTTTCTCATTTCTAATACGAACCTAAACTATAACCAGCACTAATAATAATAATAATTATAATAATAATGGTAAAAATAATAAAAAGCGCACATGATCAGCGAGAAATGTAGCGTCCCGCTAATCACAAACAGATGTAAGCCTCATCAGTAAATAATGACCGGTTATGCAAAAAGAAGAAAAAGCGCTGATGAGCTCTTTATAATTAAATAGTCATGATTATTCGCTAAAACACGCAGACCACTCTGGATAATTATGCCGTGTCTAGAGATTTCTTCGCCTAAAACGTCCAGGGTGGAATATACCATAAAGAACAGCTGCACTGTGACGGGAGCGTAGCATCTTCAAACAGAATTTCAGTTAAAAATGAGCGCACTTCACTTACGGTCATAGTGTTACACAACACCCACGTGAGCAATTCGGGACGACTCGTACACGTTACGCGGTCTCACTGCGACAGGTCATAAAAGACTGCTGTTGTTAATCGAGTCGCGTGAGTAGCGCTACGAATCCGGTACTGTATGTCAGTCGTATGATGCTAACGATGTGACATAGCTAGCCATGTGAGGTTTTCCTCCATGTAATATCTTAAGATCAAACCAATGCCATGTCACGCCACTGTAATGACAGTGTTACGATGGCGCTTATGCGTTACTCAGAACACTCGGGACCTACATGAAGAGATATATGGGTTACGCTGTTGTAGCAACACAACTCTCGACATATCACCTTCGTGGCTTGGATTCCACAAGATGTCGGAAACATTCCTTTGCGATGCTGGTCCATGTTGACAGGGTTGCATCACGCAATTCCTGGAGATTTTTCAGGTGCACGTTCATGCTCCCTTCTACGACATCGCAAAGGTGTTCTACTGGATGCAGGTCCGGCGACTGAAGGCCACTGAAGAACACCGAACTCATTGTCATGTTCATGAAACCAGATCATGCTGGACGTTGAAGAAGTACTAGGAGATGGTCAATTGTGGCCATGAAGAGATGAACGTGGTCGGCAACGATACTCAAATAAGCCGCGGCATTCAAGCCAAGATCGATTGGCCCACAGTGTGCGAATGAATCAATCCCGAATAAATCCATCACACTACCTCCACCAGCCTGGACTGTTGACACAAAGCAGGTTGGATCCGTGGATTCATGCCTTGGGGCCAAATTCTGACCCAACCATCATTAGAATTTGAGATTCATCAGACCAGACTATGTTTTTCCATTCTTCACCTGTCCAGTTTTGTTCGAGCCTGCGCCCATCGCAGCCTCCGCTTTCTGTTCTCGGCTGACAGAAGCAGAACCCGACGGGGTCTTCTGCTGTTGTAGCTCATCCACCTCAAGATTCGATGTGCTGTGCATTCTGAGATGCTTTTCTGCTCACCGCTATTGTACATAGAACCGTCCTCCGTTGAGTTCTCTCCTCAACGAGCCGTTTCCGCCTGCAGAAACGGATGTTTTATCTTTAATGCGCCGTTCTGAGTCAACTCTAGAGGCTGTTGTGCGTGAAAATCCCAGGAGATCAGCAGTTCTCAGCAGAAACATTCGAACCAGCCCATCTGGCACCAACAAGCATGCCACGGTCAAAATCACTGAGATCATACCGCCCCCCCTCCCATTCTGATTCGTGAACATTACCTGAAGCTGCTGGCCCGTATCTGCATGATTTTATACACTGTACCGCTGCACCATGAGATAACGCATCTCAGAATGCACAACATATCGAATCTTGAGGAGGATGAGCTACAACCGTAGGAGACCACGTCGGGTTCCTCGATGACATTTTTCAGGAAAGTCATGATCTCAACCAGACATTAAAAACCGATGAACGCAATCTTTATGACAGCTCCTATATCTGTTCACGTAACTTTACGTCAGTTGTCATGAATTGCTTATGCAGGTCTTATGAACACTATCAAATCAAAATCCAACGTTATCCATGAAATAACTCAAACAGTGGTGCACGGTACAATACCCGGCCTTCACACCTGCTCTGTTTAAGTCAGCGCTGATTTTCGTGCCGGTACGGTATATAATAAAAAAAAAATAATAATAAAAAAAAACGTCTGGCAGGTGCTGGGTTTTCGAGCCGAGGTTCTCCGTGGAGTCCTCGGGGGAACCGCAGTCCTGCCGTGTTCTAGTTCTTGACACGTGTGAGCCTGATGATCATAATCCTGCAGTATTTATTACCTGACTCAGGTGTGTTTGGAGCTGAGACAGAATATAAAATGTGGGCTGATCCCTGAGGATTGGACAGAGGAGCTCTGTTTTAGATTAAAGGAATCGAGGAGGAATGTGAATGTATCTGTCACTTCAGTCCACATGCAGAACATCGTGGAGTCGTTTTTATTGGTAGAACTCATTTCTTTCTGTGTAGCTTTCAGCAGAATGAAGGGTGTCGGGGGGGGGGGGTGAATGAGAGAAGAAAAAAAAAAACGAAATCAGTTCACACACGGATGAGGATCTGATCCAAAAATAGCTCACGGCTCTGTTTTATTGCAAAGTGTCTGTTAACTGAAGTTCATGAAGCTTCCTACTCTTCCTACTCCTACTCGCTTCATACCGGAGTGCAACATACTTTAAATTGGGAGTTTAATATCACTGCACAACCACATGATGGATGTGTTCAGCTTCACAGAAGATTTTCTTCAGAACAATACTCATTAACACTACATTCTGAAGGGTACCTACATTGGGCATTCATTACACATCATAAGTAGTGCATGCATATTTTATTAAGCAAATCTACACGACTCACTTAAGAGACAAGTCCCCTCAATTGCTATAATGGGTAGACTGTTTATATAGTATCCAATTTCTACAGTAAACACAGTACACTTTTTCAATGAGACACGCAATGCTTATGGATGTGTTACGAAGGTGTAATGTAGGTATCTTTCAAACCAAACAGATTTAATAGAGAACAACCCTCAGCTATTATTATTATTATTATTATTATTGGTCGATTGTTTGAAATTTGCATCCATTTTGTATAGTAGGTATATTTTTAATTAGATGTATGCAGTACTTATGAATGTGTCATAAAGGCCCGGTGTAGGTATATTTTTTCAAATAAAGCATATTTAAGAGAGAAGACCTCTCAGTAATTATTATTGAAGGTTGGCCATTTGAGACTTGCATCCAATTTATATAGTAAATACAACATACTTTAAAAAAAACAACAACAAAAATCTATGCAGTGATTATGAATGTGCTATGAAGGTTCAATGTACATGTATTTTATTTTATTTTTAACAAAGCTGATTTAAGAGAGAAGACATCTCAGTTATTATTACTACAGGTCGACTGTTTGCGACGGTTGGATCCACTTAATATGACAGAAAGATTACGCTTTTAAAAAGAAGCATGCAGTGCTTATGAATGTGTTATGAAGGTTCAATGTAGCTATACTTCAAATAAAGCAGGTTTAAGAGAGAAGAAAGCTCACTTATTATTATTATTATTATTATTATTATTATTATTATTATTATTATATGTTGACTGAGACTTGCATCCACTTTATATAGTAGATACTGTATACTTTTTAAAGGATTTACGCATTGCTTATGAATGTGTTATGAAGATCCAATGTAGGTATCGTTCATAGAAGAGAGATGAACAATAAGTTATTATTAGTTTGATTGGACTGTTTGAGACATGCATCCTATATATATACACATTATATATATATATATATACAGATACAGGATGCTTTTGATAGTGTTATGAATGTTTTATGAACGCCCAATGTAGGCTTCGTTCAATTAAAGTGAATCTAATAGCGAAGAACTCTCAGTTATTATTTAACGTCAGCCGTTTTAGATTTGCATCCACATTACAGAGTGAACACCACTATACTGTTAAAGGATGTATGCAGTGCTTATGAATGTGCTATAAACTCTCACTACACATATCTTTCACATAAAGCTCATTTAAGAAAGAATAAACCTCAGGGTATTATTATTATTATTATTATTATTAGTAGTAGTAGTAGTAGTAGTAGTACAAGTTGACTGTTTGAGATTTGGATCCACATTATATAGTAGTGTGGATATACAGTACACGTTTATAAGGATGTATGCAGTGCTTATGAATGAGTTATGAAGGCCCAATGTAGGTAACTTTTAAAAAGAGAGAATTTAGGATTTAAGAGAGAAGAACCTCTTATATTTTGACTGTTTGAAATTTACACCCACTCTATACAGTAGATACAGGATGCTTTTGACAGGATATATGCAGTGCTTATGAGTGTGTTATGAACGCCCAATGTCGGTATCTTTCAAATAAAGAGAATTTAAGATCGAGGAGCTCTACGATTATATTAGTACGAGTCGATCATTTGAGACTTGCTACTACTATACATCGTAGCTGCATTCTGCTTCTGACAGGACGTATGCAGCGCTTATGAACGTGTTATGAATGCCCTATGTAGGTATCTTTCAAATAAAAATAATGAAAGTTATAATTAGTACGAGTCGATCATTTGAGACTTGCTTCTACTATATATCGTAGCCGCATTCTGCTTCTGACAGGACGTATGCAGTGCTTATGAACGTGTTATGAATGCCCAATGTAGGTTCCCCTCAAACACAACACTACCTAATAATCTGTCGGAAAAATGCTGCTGTTTTCCTCTTGTGTGCCACTTGATTTCCAATACCCACAATCATACTCTACCTCTCCCTTCTCCGACTGAATGCCGTTCGAAGATAATTAACCCTCGTCTAATTCATGTATACACTCCGTCAATTGAAATGAGCTACCTCTTTCCAGAAACGTGAAAAAACAACAACAACAACAAAAAAAAACCCCCCGTCGTCGTTCTCTCTCCCGGGTCACACGCTTCTACGCCACTTGCGAAATGACAACTATAAATACAATTTGGAGCTGGGAAACTAAACAAGAACAGTAGGAACGCGGAGCCAGTTTATCTCGCTGATTGATACCGCCGCGGCCGCTACTGGACCATGAAATTGTCATTTGTTCTGCAAGCCTTAAGTCAAATCAGAGTTAAGAGCTGAGGAGCGATCCCCGCTAGAGGAGAGAAGATCCCAGAGCTAATTAGATCCATTTGAAGCAGACAGACAGACGAAGAGGGTTGAGCGAGAGGACCTGCTAATACCGACCGGCGTCGTGTGTAAAACGGAGCATGGCGATGTTTAGGGATCGGTGGCGTTCAGTGAAACAGTCCCAGCACAGGGGTTGCATCGACTAGTCAACACGTTGGGTTAGACGGTAAAGAAAGCAGGCTAAAAAGATAAACGTACTTCGTTAGGTAGGTTAAATATTTGAGACCGGATGTACGTAGCGAACGCAGACGAGACGTCCCAGCACGCCTGTACTAAACGCCAGCACGCTCGGAAACGCCGCTCGTCCGATCCGAAGTATCGATAAACAACGCAGCGCCGTTAAATTCTCGAATCTGATTGGTCACCGGTGCTGACCAACTCTGACAGTACTGCCGGCTGTGATTCAAATCCCAGGTCCATATTCGTTCGTACATCAGCGTTTCTATAGTAACAACGAACTCGCAAGGCCCCCACCCTCTTGTTGATTATTTTCCTATAATGTCCTGCCACCACGTGCTTTTCTTTCGTCCCTAACTGCACTAATACATCAGATTAAATATAGTCACGTCCTACATATTGTATGTTTTTGCTTTCCGTATTGGGGGGAAAAAACTAAAACAAAGACTATTGGAATACTTTTTGTTTGTAATTCTTGGTAGTTGAAGTGTATAATGGTGCAACACCTGGTATACACTCACACACACACACACACACACACACACACACAGTGGCTATGTGCACATTACACATTACTGGTATGTTGTTGCGTTGATGCTGAATGTGCAGAACAGGAAGCGTTCGGGGAAGCAATGTAACCCGTCTGAGAGATTACATTATGGAACAGGCTTTCTGAGAAGATCTCTCATACACACACACACACACACACACACACACACACACACGCCATTCCTCCCCGAAATAAGATTGACACAACACTAAAAACAATAAATAAACCACAGTGGAGAGTTCAGAGGCGGTGGCGTCGCTCTGCTGAAAGAAAATGGCTGCGCAGACGACAAATAAAGGAGGCGCATCACCGATATCCTGCCCGTCATGCAGACCGCACCAAAGCAGACGATGAGGAGGGGAAGCCGGAGTGAAGCAGTCAGCGCTTTTCAGGAGAAAGGAAAAAGGAAAAAAAAAAGCTGCTCGCCGCCAGCGCTACACACCACAGCACCATTACAGCGCAACGGCGCGCCGCCACTCGGAAAGAAATCAAAACCAAAGTTACTGTGAAGAAGACAACAAAAAGCCGTAATGCCACAGCAGGTGTCCCGGCCAATCAGAACACACGGGGAATGAGGACGAGGTTGTTTTCAGTCTGTGTGGTCTTGAGAGTCCCTTAACTGAGGGTTTTATTTGTTTTGCTTGGCACAGCGCGATGACTGAGATACTGACCTGGACTTGGGACAGCGCTAGTCGAGACAGTGCTAGTCGAGACAGCGCTAGTCGTAGGTTCAATAATCGCTACAGGAAAACAGGAGAGAAGGAAGAAAAAAGAAAAGACATTCATATATTATCAGGAAAACAGGGCGAGGAAAAAGAAAAGAAAAGAAAAGAAAGAAAGAAAGAAAGAAAGAAAAGAAACCCAAAAATGAAAAAGAAAAAGAAAAAGCATGCATGGACTTGAGAAGGTGGAGAGCTAGCGTATGAAGCGAATCCCTTTTTCTCCTCCAAACAAAGAGATCTGATGAAGTGGCTGACGGGTTTTAATGTCGGACATTGCGCTCTGTTCTGAAGGGGTAACTTTTTATTTTATTTATTTCCGTGCTCAGAAGGAATCGGTTTGGAATCGTATTATGATCGCTGAACTCTGATAGGCCACGTCAGACGCTCGAGTTCAGCGGCGTGGAAAACAGCGCAGCTTAATTTACACCAAAAATTTTTCACTTTCCAGCTGAGAGACGAGCATTTAATCATTACTGCGTAATAGAACTTTCGTTTCATTAATACATGTGAAGAGTCCCGACTGAGCGAGACTCCAACAGCAGCCTGGAGCTTAATCTCCACTTCCTCCAACTTTCCCAACCTCCAACCTCATTACCCTCATCTCCTGAGAACCTGTCCATCACACAGCTCGTCCATCACACTTCTCTTTCCTTCCTTCCTTCTCTCTCTCGTTCCTGCTGTCTTTCCTTTCTTTCCTTCCTTATTTCTTTCTCTTGTTGCTTCTCCTTTCTTCTTCTTTCTTTCATTCTTTTTTTGTTCTTTTATTTCCTTTATTCTGTATCATGTGTGTGTCTTTCATCCATTCATACTTCCTTCTTCTTTACTTCCTTTCTCGGTTTTTTGTTCTATTGTTATTTTTTTTCTTTTCATACTTTTTTCCCTTTCATTTCCTTTCCTACCGTTCTTTTGCTAGTTTGACATTCTCTTTCATTTCCATCCATTCCTTACTTCCTTTCCACAAAATTCCAGTTAATTATTTAGTCGGTATCGTTCAGTACCTTATATTGAGTCGGTATCTTTCAGTACCTTTTATTGATTCGGTATCGTTCAGTACCTTATATTGAGTCGGTATCTTTCAGTAAACTATATTGAGTCTGTGAGTCTGTATCGTTTAGTACCTTATATTTAGTCGGTATCGTTCAGTACCTTTTATTGAGTCGGTATCGTTCAGTACCTTATATTGAGTCGGTATCGTTCAGTACCTTATATTGAGTCGGTATCGTTCAGTACCTTATATTGAGTCGGTATCGTTCAGTACCTTATATTGAGTCGGTATCGTTCAGTACCTTATATTGAGTCGGTATCGTTCAGTACCTTATATTTAGTCGGTATCGTTCAGTACCTTATATTGAGTCGGTATCGTTCAGTACCTTATATTTAGTCGGTATCGTTCAGTACCTTTTATTGAGTCGGTATCGTTCAGTACCTTATATTTAGTTGGTATCTTTCAGTACCTTATATTGAGTCGGTATCTTTCAGTACCTTTTATTGATTCGGTATCGTTCAGTACCTTATATTGAGTCGGTATCTTTCAGTAAACTATATTGAGTCTGTGAGTCTGTATCGTTCAGTACCTTATATTTAGTCGGTATCTTTCAGTACCTTATATTTAGTCGGTATCTTTCAGTACCTTATATTGAATCGGTATCGTTCAGTACCTTATATTGAGTCGGTATCTTTCAGTACCTTTTATTGATTCGGTATCGTTCAGTACCTTATATTGAGTCGGTATCTTTCAGTACCTTTTATTGATTCGGTATCGTTCAGTACCTTATATTGAGTCGGTATCTTTCAGTAAACTATATTGAGTCTGTGAGTCTGTATCGTTCAGTACCTTATATTGAATCGGTATCTTTCAGTACCTTATATTTAGTCGGTATCTTTCAGTACCTTATATTGAATCGGTATCTTTCAGTACCTTATATTGAGTCGGTATCTTTCAGTACCTTTTATTGATTCGGTATCGTTCAGTACCTTATATTGAGTCGGTATCTTTCAGTACCTTTTATTGATTCGGTATCGTTCAGTACCTTATATTGAATCGGTATCTTTCAGTACCTTATATTGAATCGGTATCTTTCAGTACCTTATATTGAGTCGGTATCTTTCAGTACCTTTTATTGATTCGGTATCGTTCAGTACTTTATATTGAGTCGGTATCTTTCAGTAAACTATATTGAGTCTGTGAGTCTGTATCGTTCAGTACCTTATATTTAGTCGGTATCGTTCAGTACCTTTTATTGAGTCGGTATCTTTCAGTACCTTATAATGAACCGGTATCTTTCAGTACCTTATATTTAGTCGGTATCGTTCAGTACCTTATATTGAGTCGGTATCGTTCAGTACCTTATATTTAGTCGGTATCGTTCAGTACCTTTTATTGAGTCGGTATCGTTCAGTACCTTATATTGAGTCGGTATCTTTCAGTACCTTATAATGAACCGGTATCTTTCAGTACCTTATATTTAGTTGGTATCTTTCAGTACCTTATATTGAGTCGGTATCTTTCAGTACCTTTTATTGATTCGGTATCGTTCAGTACCTTATATTGAGTCGGTATCTTTCAGTACCTTTTATTGATTCGGTATCGTTCAGTACCTTATATTGAGTCGGTATCTTTCAGTACCTTTTATTGATTCGGTATCGTTCAGTACCTTATATTGAGTCGGTATCTTTCAGTACCTTTTATTGATTCGGTATCGTTCAGTACCTTATATTGAGTCGGTATCTTTCAGTAAACTATATTGAGTCTGTGAGTCTGTATCGTTCAGTACCTTATTTGTAGTTATCGTTAATAACTTTTATTGAGTCGGTATCTTTCAGTACCTTATAATAACCGGTATCTTTCAGTACCTTATATTTAGTCGGTATCTTTCAGTACCTTATATTTAGTCGGTATCTTTCAGTACCTTATATTGAATCGGTATCGTTCAGTACCTTATATTGAATCGGTATCTTTCAGTACCTTATATTGAGTCGATATCTTTCAGTACCTTTTATTGATTCGGTATCGTTCAGTACCTTATATTGAGCGGTATCTCGACTTATATTGAGTCGGTATCTTCAGTACTTATATTGAATGGTATCTCAGTACTTATATGAGTGGTATCTTACCTTTTATTGATTCGGTATCGTTCAGTACCTTATATTGAGTCGGTATCTTTCAGTAAACTATATTGAGTCTGTGAGTCTGTATCGTTCAGTACCTTATATTTAGTTGTATCGTTCAGTACCTTATATTGAGTCGGTATCGTTCAGTACCTTATATTTAGTCGGTATCGTTCAGTACCTTTTATTGAGTCGGTATCGTTCAGTACCTTATATTGATTTATCTTTCAGTACCTTATAATGAACCGGTATCTTTCAGTACCTTATATTTAGTTGGTATCTTTCAGTACCTTATATTGAGTCGGTATCTTTCAGTACCTTTTATTGATTCGGTATCGTTCAGTACCTTATATTGAGTCGGTATCTTTCAGTACCTTTTATTGATTCGGTATCGTTCAGTACCTTATATTGAGTCGGTATCTTTCAGTACCTTTTATTGATTCGGTATCGTTCAGTACCTTATATTGAGTCGGTATCTTTCAGTACCTTTTATTGATTCGGTATCGTTCAGTACCTTATATTGAGTCGGTATCTTTCAGTAAACTATATTGAGTCTGTGAGTCTGTATCGTTCAGTACCTTATATTTAGTCGGTATCGTTCAGTACCTTTTATTGAGTCGGTATCTTTCAGTACCTTATAATGAACCGGTATCTTTCAGTACCTTATATTTAGTCGGTATCTTTCAGTACCTTATATTTAGTCGGTATCTTTCAGTACCTTATATTGAATCGGTATCGTTCAGTACCTTATATTGAATCGGTATCTTTCAGTACCTTATATTGAGTCGATATCTTTCAGTACCTTTTATTGATTCGGTATCGTTCAGTACCTTATATTGAGTCGGTATCTTTCAGTACCTTATATTGAGTCGGTATCTTTCAGTACCTTATATTGAATCGGTATCTTTCAGTACCTTATATTGAGTCGGTATCTTTCAGTACCTTTTATTGATTCGGTATCGTTCAGTACCTTATATTGAGTCGGTATCTTTCAGTAAACTATATTGAGTCTGTGAGTCTGTATCGTTCAGTACCTTATATTTAGTCGGTATCGTTCAGTACCTTTTATTGAGTCGGTATCTTTCAGTACCTTATAATGAACCGGTATCTTTCAGTACCTTTTATTGATTCGGTATCGTTCAGTACCTTATATTGAATCGGTATCTTTCAGTACCTTATATTGAATCGGTATCTTTCAGTACCTTTTATTGATTCGGTATCGTTCAGTACCTTATATTGAGTCGGTATCTTTCAGTAAACTATATTGAGTCTGTGAGTCTGTATCGTTCAGTACCTTATATTTAGTCGGTATCGTTCAGTACCTTTTATTGAGTCGGTATCTTTCAGTACCTTATAATGAATCGGTATCTTTCAGTACCTTATATTTAGTCGGTATCTTTCAGTACCTTTTATTGATTCGGTATCGTTCAGTACCTTATATTGAGTCGGTATCTTTCAGTAAACTATATTGAGTCTGTGAGTCTGTATCGTTCAGTACCTTATATTGAGTCGGTATCTTTCAGTACCTTATATTGAGTCGGTATCTTTCAGTACCTTATATTGAATCGGTATCTTTCAGTACTTTATATTGAGTCGGTATCTTTCAGTACCTTTTATTGATTCGGTATCGTTCAGTACCTTATATTGAGCCGGTATCTTTCAGTAAACTATATTGAGTCTGTGAGTCTGTATCGTTCAGTACCTTATATTTAGTCGGTATCGTTCAGTACCTTTTATTGAGTCGGTATCTTTCAGTACCTTATAATGAACCGGTATCTTTCAGTACCTTATATTGAGTCGGTATCGTTCAGTACCTTATATTAAGTCGGTATCTTTCAGTACCTTATATTTAGTCGGTATCTTTCAGTACCTTATATTTAGTCGGTATCTTTCAGTACCTTATATTGAATCGGTATCGTTCAGTACCTTATATTGAATCGGTATCTTTCAGTACCTTATATTGAGTCGATATCTTTCAGTACCTTTTATTGATTCGGTATCGTTCAGTACCTTATATTGAGTCGGTATCTTTCAGTACCTTATATTGAGTCGGTATCTTTCAGTACCTTATATTGAATCGGTATCTTTCAGTACCTTATATTGAGTCGGTATCTTTCAGTACCTTTTATTGATTCGGTATCGTTCAGTACCTTATATTGAGTCGGTATCTTTCAGTAAACTATATTGAGTCTGTGAGTCTGTATCGTTCAGTACCTTATATTTAGTCGGTATCGTTCAGTACCTTTTATTGAGTCGGTATCTTTCAGTACCTTATAATGAACCGGTATCTTTCAGTACCTTTTATTGATTCGGTATCGTTCAGTACCTTATATTGAATCGGTATCTTTCAGTACCTTATATTGAATCGGTATCTTTCAGTACCTTTTATTGATTCGGTATCGTTCAGTACCTTATATTGAGTCGGTATCTTTCAGTAAACTATATTGAGTCTGTGAGTCTGTATCGTTCAGTACCTTATATTTAGTCGGTATCGTTCAGTACCTTTTATTGAGTCGGTATCTTTCAGTACCTTATAATGAACCGGTATCTTTCAGTACCTTATATTTAGTCGGTATCTTTCAGTACCTTTTATTGATTCGGTATCGTTCAGTACCTTATATTGAGTCGGTATCTTTCAGTAAACTATATTGAGTCTGTGAGTCTGTATCGTTCAGTACCTTATATTGAGTCGGTATCTTTCAGTACCTTATATTGAGTCGGTATCTTTCAGTACCTTATATGGAATCGGTATCTTTCAGTACTTTATATTGAGTCTGGTATCTTTCAGTACCTTTTATTGATTCGGTCTCGCGTCCTTATTATTGAGCATTGGCCGGTATCTTTCAGTAAACTATATTGAGTCTGTGAGTCTGTATCGTTCAGTACCTTATATTTAGTCGGTATCGTTCAGTACCTTTTATTGAGTCGGTATCTTTCAGTACCTTATAATGAACCGGTATCTTTCAGTACCTTTTATTTACTCGTTATCTTTCAGTACCTTATATTAAGTCGGTATCTTTCAGTACCTTATATTGAATCGGTATCTTTCGGTACCTTATATTGAGTCGGTATCTTTCAGTACCTGTTATTGATTTGGTATCGTTCAGTACCTTATATTGAGTCGGTATCTTTCAGTAAACTATATTGAGTCTGTGAGTCTGTATCGTTCAGTACCTTATATTTAGTCGGTATCTTTCAGTACCTTATATTGAGTCGGTATCTTTCACTACCTTATATTGAATCGGTATCTTTCAGTACCTTATATTGAGTCGGTATCTTTCAGTACCTTTTATTGATTCGGTATCGTTCAGTACCTTATATTGATTCGGTATCGTTCAGTACCTTATATTTAGTCGGTATCGTTCAGTACCTTTTATTGAGTCGGTATCGTTCAGTACCTTATATTGAGTCGGTATCGTTCAGTACCTTATATTGAGTCGGTATCGTTCAGTACCTTTTATTGATTCGGTATCTTTCAGTACCTTATATTGAATCGGTATCGTTCAGTACCTTATATTGAGTCGGTATCGTTCTGTATCTTTTATTGAGTCGGTATCGTTCAGTACCTTATATTGAGTCGGTATCTTTCAGTAAACTATATTGAGTCTGTGAGTCTGTATCTTTCAGTACCTTATATTGAGTCGGTATCTTTCAGTACCTTATATTGAATCGGTATCTTTCGGTACCTTATATTGAGTCGGTATCTTTCAGTACCTGTTATTGATTTGGTATCGTTCAGTACCTTATATTGAGTCGGTATCTTTCAGTAAACTATATTGAGTCTGTGAGTCTGTATCGTTCAGTACCTTATATTTAGTCGGTATCTTTCAGTACCTTATATTGAGTCGGTATCTTTCACTACCTTATATTGAATCGGTATCTTTCAGTACCTTATATTGAGTCGGTATCTTTCAGTACCTTTTATTGATCGGTATCGTTCAGTACCTTATATTGATTCGGTATCGTTCAGTACCTTATATTTAGTCGGTATCGTTCAGTACCTTTTATTGAGTCGGTATCGTTCAGTACCTTATATTGAGTCGGTATCGTTCAGTACCTTATATTGAGTCGGTATCGTTCAGTACCTTTTATTGATTCGGTATCTTTCAGTACCTTATATTGAATCGGTATCGTTCAGTACCTTATATTGAATCGGTATCTTTCAGTACCTTATATTGAGTCGGTATCTTTCAGTAAACTATATTGAGTCTGTGAGTCTGTATCGTTCAGTACCTTATATTTAGTCGGTATCTTTCAGTACCTTATATTGAGTCGGTATCTTTCACTACCTTATATTGAATCGGTATCTTTCAGTACCTTATATTGAGTCGGTATCTTTCAGTACCTTTTATTGATTCGGTATCGTTCAGTACCTTATATTGATCGGTATCGTTCAGTACCTTATATTTAGTCGGTATCGTTCAGTACCTTTTATTGAGTCGGTACGTTTCAGTACCTTATATTGAGTCGGTATCGTTCAGTACCTTATATTGAGTCGGTATCGTTCAGTACCTTTTATTGATTCGGTATCTTTCAGTACCTTATATTGAATCGGTATCGTTCAGTACCTTATATTGAGTCGGTATCGTTCTGTATCTTTTATTGAGTCGGTATCGTTCAGTACCTTATATTGAGTCGGTATCTTTCAGTAAACTATATTGAGTCTGTGAGTCTGTATCTTTCAGTACCTTATATTGAGTCGGTATCTTTCAGTACCTTATATTGAATCGGTATCTTTCGGTACCTTATATTGAGTCGGTATCTTTCAGTACCTGTTATTGATTTGGTATCGTTCAGTACCTTATATTGAGTCGGTATCTTTCAGTAAACTATATTGAGTCTGTGAGTCTGTATCGTTCAGTACCTTATATTTAGTCGGTATCTTTCAGTACCTTATATTGAGTCGGTATCTTTCACTACCTTATATTGAATCGGTATCTTTCAGTACCTTATATTGAGTCGGTATCTTTCAGTACCTTTTATTGATTCGGTATCGTTCAGTACCTTATATTGATTCGGTATCGTTCAGTACCTTATATTTAGTCGGTATCGTTCAGTACCTTTTATTGAGTCGGTATCGTTCAGTACCTTATATTGAGTCGGTATCGTTCAGTACCTTATATTGAGTCGGTATCGTTCAGTACCTTTTATTGATTCGGTATCTTTCAGTACCTTATATTGAATCGGTATCGTTCAGTACCTTATATTGAGTCGGTATCGTTCTGTATCTTTTATTGAGTCGGTATCGTTCAGTACCTTATATTGAGTCGGTATCTTTCAGTAAACTATATTGAGTCTGTGAGTCTGTATCTTTCAGTACCTTATATTGAGTCGGTATCTTTCAGTACCTTATATTGATTCGGTATCGTTCAGTACCTTATATTGATTCGGTATCGTTCAGTACCTTATATTGAGTCGGTATCGTTCTGTATCTTTTATTGAGTCGGTATCGTTCAGTACCTTATATTGAGTCGGTATCTTTCAGTAAACTATATTGAGTCTGTGAGTCTGTATCGTTCAGTACCTTATATTTAGTCGGTATCTTTCAGTACCTTATATTGAATCGGTATCTTTCAGTACCTTATATTGAATCGGTATCTTTCAGTACCTTATATTGAGTCGGTATCTTTCAGTACCTTATATTTAGTCGGTATCGTTCAGTACCTTATATTGATTCGGTATCGTTCAGTACCTTATATTGAGTCGGTATCGTTCTGTATCTTTTATTGAGTCGGTATCTTTCACTACCTTGAGTCGTTATCTTTGAGTATATCAGCACAATGTGGGTTTTTTTTTGGGGGTATACACTTCTGTATTATTTTTTTTTTGGATAATAATCACCTTCACAGAAAAGTGAAGTCTGTGAAGGGTTATTTTTCAATGACATCACCTAGACACAAAAATGTGTGTGTGTGTGTGTGTGTGTGTGTGTGTGTGCGTATTGTGTTAGTTGACTGCTATTTTAATCAAAAGTACTGTACATGTTTTGCGAATGTACAGCAGGAGCACAGCTTCACACTAACTGGAATAAACACAGTCTGGAGGAATTAAACCGAGACTGGAGCCAAAATTAGACTGTATAAAAGCTGGTGTAAAACACGATTAGGGAAAGGAGGCAGTAAAAAAATAAAAAATAAATAAATAAATAAAAAAAGAGTAAAGTGGAAATTTCCAGACGGCAAATAAACACCATCATAAAACGTGGTTTAAGAGACGGAGCTCGGAATTTCCTTATCGGTCTCCCGGCGCGGTGGAGGTTCCGCTGAGAACGCTCCACACTGCACTACTTTACTGAGCCATTCTGTTTTATTGATTTAAATACTTGGCTTCATTTTCCGGATTTAAAGCCTTAAGCTAGTTTCATAATGCAGGGCAATAATGAGGAGGTGCGTGTAATATAGTGGAGACAAATACACACAGACACAGAGATGCCACTGTATTAGGTATGTCCACTTTGTAAGCGTGATGGGCATTTCCAGCCATTCATCAGGCTCATACCAACATTACACACACAACAGGTCAGTGCTGTACTGCTGTTCTGAGAATGAACCAACACCCAAATCATATCTGCTGAGGTCCGGTCCATTTCCCCCATTTCTACAGCTGGATGAGGTAGAACAGGGGTGTCAAACATACATCTGTCTCAGAACCGGAAACCGGTCCACTAGGGGGCAAAATGACAAAATGTGCTAAATGATACGCAGTTCTTCATTGGCAAGCTAACAATCCGACGCTAAAACCGTTTCTCTTTTCTCTATACGAATTTATTAACGAATGTTTGGCGTTTGTGCTCAGAATGTACCTTCCAGATAAGTGAACACTTTTAAAAGGAGCATTAGGTTTGGCAAAATCTGTTAAAAGACCATACAATCTGTTGAAACCGCCCGTCTGCCCAACCTCTGCCTTCCTGCCACATGTACACAAAGCTCCACCCACAGATCCCGCAGCGGTTCAACTCGATTTAGCATTAGCTAGGACCGTCATGGCATCGCTTTCAAGATCACGCAGACGTTTACGTGTTATAACACCCTAATCATGCGGAATTTGGCTCTCGCTGAATTATGATGACGTTCACGTGTAGATTCAGTGTCATTTTTAATTCGCCAATGAGCTCTTATGCGCCGATATTAGCGTCTTAGCATTGCTAGTTAAAAGGATGGGGTTAGACAAGCCTTTGAAAAAGACCATTTTCCACAGCCTGCTTTGCTCATATTTACCAAGGGTGCCAATATTAGTGGAGGGCACTTTTTTTTATACATAATAAATCATTTTTTCAACTATTGCACCTTTAAGAAGAGTTGTTAGTCACTAAACTGATTTTATTTTTGGACTGATTAACAAAAATGAGTTTGACACCCCTGGGGCAGAAGATTGTGGTAGGTGGACATGCTAACATGCTAACAATGAAGACTCCATCCACATGTTTGGTAATATTTTTGGAAATATTTTGTATAATATAATCATTTTGTGTAATGTTTGTATGAAAAAGCTCACATGACCTCTGCTAGTGTTATAACTGCACTAGGACTGCACGTTTATCAAGTCTGCTGATCAGGTTGGTACTTTGTGGTCTGTAATTTCTTGTTTAATAACATGTTTCGCAAATTCCATTTCATTCCACCAGTCCAGTGCTACGAATCGTAGAGCAAATGGAGATTTCGGATAAAACCCTCATCATCGGTCCAAGCGTACGAACTAGAGATGGAGCCGTTACCGAAGACGGAGGGATAAATGCAAGAACTTTCACCGTGTTGGTGTCCCACCCAAACCCTGACCCCCCCTTCCCCCCACATCACTTTCTCTCCTGCTCAATACACATCTCGTAATGTTACCCATGACGTGAACAATTTATGACATTCTATCACCACCACAACTGGTTGGCTTTTTCATTTGGGAATTATTTTGAAAACAAAAATGTGTCTTCAAAAATATCCATAGACATGTGGACAGGCCTTAGTGTACAATATAACACACACACACACACAAAAAATAAGTACTACACACACCCCATTAATACGGCTTCACCAATAAAGTGGGCCACATTGTGAAGCATCATAAACCAGACTCATTGTATTCTATAATAGCAGCTCGGCATGTATGTGGATGATCTGTTTGCACGCGCAAAAAAGCAAAACACATTACAGCACGGAATTGCATCTCATCCGGAAATAACATCGAGGTTTTTTTTTTTCCCCACACACCAAGCAGCAAGCTCTGAAATTATGCTGCTTCCACACAGTTCATGGAGGCATAAAGTGCAAAGATAAGAGAAGAGTCTTTTTTCCTGTGCTGGAAAATTGCTTGAAGAACATTGCATTAGAATATGACAAAAGAACGATGGGTAGTGTGGTAGACTGCAGGTAGTGGATAGAGTGCAGAGTGTGTGTAGAGGGCAGTAGAGTGTGGGTAGTGTGGTAGATTGTAGTAGAGTGCGGGTAGGGTGTAAGAGTGGTAGATTGGTAGAGTGCCGGTAGTGTGGTAGAGTGTGGGTAGTGTGGTAGATTGTGGTAGAGTGCAGGTGGTGTGGTGGGGTGCGGGTAGTGTGATACATTGTGGTAGAGTGTGGGTAGTGTGGTAGATTGTGGTAGAGTGCGGGTGGTGTGGTGGGGTGCGGGTAGTGTGATAGATTGTGGTAGAGTGTGGGTAGTGTGGTAGATTGGTAGAGTGCAGGTAGGGTGCAGGTAGTGCGGTAGAGTGAAGGTAGTGTGGTAGATTGTGGTAAAGTGTGGGTAGTGTGGTACTGTGGTAGAGTGCAGGTACTATGATAGGTTGATAGAGTGTGGGTAGAGTGGTAGAGTGAAGGTAGTGTGGTAGATTGTAGTAGAGTGTGGGTAGTGTGGTTCATTGGTAGAGTGCAGGTAGACTGCGGGTAGTGTGGTAGACTGTGGTAGAGTGTGGGTAGTATGGTAGATTGCTAGAGTGTGGGTAGAGTAGTAGAGTGAATTTAGTGTGGTAGATTGTGGTAGAGTGTGGGTAGTGTGGTTCATTGGTAGAGTGCAGGTAGACTGCGGGTGGTAGAATGAGGGTAGTGTGGTAGATTGGTAGAGTGCTGATAGTGTTGTAGATTGTGGTAGAGGGAGGGTAGTGTGGTGTGAATGCAGGTAGAGTGTGGGTAGTGTGATAGATTGTGGTAGCGTACGGGTAATGTGGTAGATTGTGGTAGAGTGTGGGTACTGTGGTAGATTGTGGTAGAGTGAGGGTAGTGTGGTGTGAGTGCAGTTAGAGTGTGGGTAGTGTGGTAGATTGTGGTAGTGTATGGGTAGTGTGGTAGATTTTGGTAGAGTGTGGGTAATATGGTAGATGGTGGTAGCGTACGGGTAGTGTGGTAGATTGTGGTAGAGTGAGGGTAGTGTGGTAGCGTGTGATAGAGAGTGGGAAGTGCAGTAGAGTGCGGATAGTGTGGTAGGTTGTGGTAGAGTGCGGGTAGTGGGGTAGAGAGTGGTAGACTGGAGTAGAGTGCAGATAGTGTGGTAGAGTGCAGGTGGAGTGTGGGTAGTGTGGTAGATTTTAGTAGAGTGTGGGTAGTGTGGTAGATTGTGGTAGAGTGCAGGTAGTGTGGTAGATTGTGGTAGAGTGCGGGTAGTGTGGTAGATTGTGGTAGAGTGCAGGTAGTGTGGTAGATTGTGGTAGAGTGCAGGTAGTGTGGTAGTGAGTGGTAGAGAGTGTGTAGTGTGGTAGAGTGCAGGTAGTGTGCTAGATTGTGGTAGAGTGTGGGTAGTGTGGTAGTGAGTGGTAGAGAGTGGGTAGTGTGGTAGATTGTGGTAGTATACGGGTCATGTGGTAGATTGTGGTAGAGTGTGGGTAGTGTCGTAGATTGTGGTAGAGTGCGGGTAGTGTGGTAGTGAGTGGTAGAGAGTGGGAAGTGCGGTAAAGTGCGGGTAGTGCGGTAGATTGTGGTAGAGTGCAGGTATTGTGGTAGTGAGTGGGAAGTGCGGTAGAGTGCGTGTAGTGTGGTAGATTGTGGTAGAGTGTGTGTAGTGTCGTAGATTGTGGTAGAGTGCAGGTAGTGTGGTAGTGAGTGGTAGATTGGGAAGTGCTGTAGAGTGTGGGTAGTGTGGTAGATTGTGGTAGAGTGCAGGTATTGTGGTAGTGAGTGGGAAGTGCAGTAGAGTGCGGGTAGTGTAGTAGATTGTGGTAGAGTGCAGGTATTGTGGTAGTGAGTGGTAGTGAGTGGGAAGTGCAGTAGAGTGCGGGTAGTGTGGTAGATTGTGGTAGAGTGCAGGTAGTGTGGTAGTGAGTGGTAGAGAGTGGGTAGTGTGGTAGATTGTGGTAGTTTACGGGTCGTGTGTTAGATTGTGGTAGAGTGTGGGTAGTGTCGTAGATTGTGGTAGAGTGTGAGTAGTGTCGTAGATTGTGGTAGAGTGCAGGTAATGTGGTAGATTGTGGTAGAGTGTGGGTAGTGTGGTAGATTGTGGTAGAGTGCGGGTAGTGTGGTAGATTGTGGTAGAGTGCGGGTAGTGTGGTAGTGAGTGGTAGAGAGTGGGAAGTGCGGTAGAGTGCAGGTAGTGTGGTAGATTGTGGTAGAGTGCAGGTAGTGTGGTAGATTGTGGTAGAGTGCGGGTAGTGTGGTAGGGAGTGGTACAGTGTAGGTAGTGTGGTAGTGAGTGGTAGAGAGTGGGAAGTGCGGTAGAGTGCGGGTAGTGTGGTAGATTGTGGTAGAGTGCGGGTAGTGTGGTAGATTGTGGTAGAGTGCAGGTAGTGTGGTAGAGAGTGGTAGAGTGCAGTAGAGTGCGGATAGTGTGGTAGAGTGCTGGTAGTGCATTCGTTCCTCTTAAAGAATGACGGATTCTTAATGCAGCCTGTGTAAATGTGAAGGTCCCGTGTGAGGAGTCGTTTCAGAGACTAATTCACGCTAATCATGATAGACACAACAGGGGACACTAACTGAGAAGTGTTCGGCTGGACCCTCGTTTTGCAGCTTGTAGTTCTCCAGTGAAATCCTCTCTTTTTCCACGTTCTGTTCTATCGAACTCTGCCTCTTTAATGTTGGCCACCAGGTGTTTATAGCCCAAGCGGGAAGAAAAGCGTCTCGGCATGACACACCACCTCATTTTCAGACAGTCAGGTCCCCAGTGAGCTGCAGCGCCTTTGCTGGAGTTCCAGTCAATGAAACTCAGCCTTCAAAACAGTGTCACGTCAAAACCACCGCTCCGCAATATGAGTAAGGAATCGATGAGAGAGACGAGCGTCTGCCGGCACGCTGTTCATCATCGCTGTCTGAGAGAGACTGTCAGAAAACCGCAACACATCAACAATCTACAAAACACCAGCACATCTACAGCCCTGTTTCCTCATCACATCACCACTCAGAGTAGAACAGAGCAGCTTCACATGAGGTCAGAAAGAAAGTACGGAAGGAATGTCTGTATGAAGGAACAAAGAACCCAAAGTTAGGAATAAAGGAAGGAAAGAAAGAACAACGAAAACAGATCGATCGATAGATAAATCGACCAAACTAAACGAAACTTTATAGGTTTATGAGGTTTAGACTGAATTATGAATCCTTTTGTCCAGCACGCAGCTCTGAACTGTTGGGACATAAATGGTGTGCAATCAGGACTTGGCAGCTCTCTTTTATGAGTAACAGCGTGCTGGAGGGTGGAAAAGGCAGCTGAGTGCAGCTGAGTGCAGTCAGGGCCAATCGGATGCGTGATTGATGTGGAAACAGGAATAGAAACGGGGGCGGAGCTCGCAGGGGTAAGATAGATGCGATGTGCCAAAGAGTTATTCAGAGTACGAGTGACCCCTCTGCACAAAATGACATTCATGCGAATAAATTCACATCGCAGCTGTTCGATTTCACTGTCTATTTCATCGCTCCTTTTCACGTCCCTGCCCTGTAACCGCCACGTCTGCATCCCGCGCACCCGGGGCCACGGCAACAGCGAGGTAACCGTGACAACAACTAGTGATTGATTAGCATGGTGTATTGGACGGAGTGTCCTCTCGCTCGAGTCACTGGAGCTTTATTCCGAGTGCTTCTACACTATTTCTCGCTCAGATAACTTGTTGAAAAGAGATCTGGGTGAGGAGGAGAGAGGCCATGTTCTCTATGCTCTTTTTATTCTTCTGTGCACTTGGAAAATGGAAAAGAGAAAGAAAGACGGAAAGAAAAATAATAAGAAATAAAGAAGGAACAACAGGCAGTGAGAAAAGGGAAAGTGAAAATGGCAGAAAGGAATCAAGGATAACAAAAGGAAAGAAAGTGGGTGTGGCCAATAGTGGGTGTGGTCGCGGTTTCTGTAGGAGTTGGTGGGTGTGGTTATGAGTAATTGTGGTCAGTGTTTCAGTGGGAGCTGGAGGGAGTGGTCAATGCTGGGTGTGGTCACAGTTTCTGTAAGAGCTAGTGGGAGTGGTCAGTGCTTGGTGTGGTGACAATTTCGATAAGAGCTGGTGGGAGTGGTCAATGCTGGGTGTGATCAGGTTCTTTAAGAGCTGGTGGGCGTGGTTAATAGTAATTGTGGTCAATGTTCCAGTAGAATTTGGTGGTTTTGCTTAATAGTGGGTGTGGTTACAATTTCTGTAGGAGCTGGTGGGTGTGGTTGAGAGTAATTGTGGTCAATGTTTCAGTAGGAGCTGGTGGGTGTGGTCAATCGTGGGTGAGGTGACAATTTCTATAAGAGCTGGTGGAAGGGGATAATAGTGGGTGTAGTCACAGTTTCTGAAAGAGGTGTTGGGAGTGGTCAATGCTGGGTGTGGTCATCATTTCTGTAAGAGCTGGTGGGAGTGGTTAATAGTGGGTGTAGTCACATTTTCTGAAAGAGGTGGTGGGAGTGGTCAATGCTGGGTGTGGTCATCATTTCTGTAAGAGCTGGTGGGAGTGGTTAATAGTGGGTGTAGTCACAGTTTCTGAAAGAGGTGGTGGGAGTGGTCAATGCTGGGTGTGGTCATCATTTCTGTAAGAGCTGGTGGGAGTGGTTAATAGTGGGTGTAGTCACAGTGTCTGTAAGTGATGGTGGGAGTGGTTAATAGTGGGTGTAGTCACAGTGTCTGTAAGTGATGGTGGGAGTGGTTAATAGTGGGTGTAGTCACAGTTTCTGTAAGAGATGGCGGGAGTGGTCAAAAGTGGGTGTGGTCATCATTTCTGTAAGAGCTGGTGGGAGTGGTTAATAGTGGGTGTAGTCACAGTGTCTGTAAGAGCTGGTGGGAGTGGTTAATAGTGGGTGTAGTCACAGTTTCTGTAAGAGATGGTGGGAGTGGTCAAAAGTGGGTGTTTCTGTAGGAGCTAAAACGTCCCTTGTTTGCACGCAGGACTTTAACACAGTCAGCAGAGTAGAAACCTCGATACGTCACCACGAGTTTTACGGCAAGGGATTTGCTTGGAATGACGTCACGTACGCGTTACATCACTCCGGGGTCATGACATTTGCCCTTACACAGGTAAGGTTTCAAGGTTTCCGAACACTGCAACGTTAAACATCGCACGGAGCTTTGATTTCCACTCGAACCCCCGAGTCTGGCTCGAGGCTGCATTAAATATTAACGCGAGTCTGCGCCCACGTCGGCTCCATCAATACTTATTGACTGATATTATAGCACCAATTTAGTCTGAGGTAATGATGGCTGCCTCTCGGATTTGTAATTTGCACAAACGCGGCAATGTGTGTTGTGCAGGAATTGCTTGCCATTTCTCATTAGGATGACAGTGCAATGGCTTTCCTTTTCATTAGCGTTCATGATAAAGAGTAGCACAGCAGCTCAGAGACAAAAACGGGGTTGGGGGAGGGGTTTGGGAGGGAGGATGAGGACGGACGAGGAGGTGAGACTAGAAGACGACGACGACGACGAAGAAGAAGATGATGATGCAGCCTTTTGGCCATTTTTTTTTGTCTCTCGAGCTTTTCCCGCATCACAGCATCTGCGTCCTCAGTAGGACGGGAAAGCTTTCTCCGGCTCGTTCGTCTCTTTGATGTGCTTCATTTCAAACTACGGGACTCGAGTGGCTCTTTCCATCTGTCTGCTTTAAAGCGATCTCCTCGAAGCCGGCCGAGTTCACCGTCTCCACCGTTAAATCCGAAACCCTCCTAATCAAAGCAGACCGTGCCTCAAATTTTCACCACACGCAAACAAAACGCACCTCCTTACCGGACACACCAGCATCCAGACACGATATAGACAGGTGATGGTGAATATGGAAGTGTACTCAAACCGGTTTTTTGCGAAACCAAAATATAAAAAGCAACCCTGAGCCGAATGAGAGCCAGACAGCAGGAGAAACGGCTTTGTCGGCCTGGTTAACTCGTTACTTACGAGACAGAGCCACGCTGGTGTTGGCCGCTCCCAGCTTGTTGAAAACCACGCAGGTGTAGTTGCCATAGCGCTCCTCGGTGATGTTACTCACTGTGAGGATGGACCTGGAGCTCAAATTCTTGATGTCGATGCCACCTTGACCCTTGCTGAGTCTGAAAGCACACGGCAAACACAGACGACCCGTCAAGACTCGACAATAAGGAAGCATTCTGATTGGTCAGAAGGTGTTGGTTAATTCTCAGGAACAGCAGAATGACACGGCAAATCGCAGGTTTATATTCACGCGCTCGTTCTAATGCGTCATCTGTACGGTTCTATAGCGACGGCTCGTTCGCAGGGTCGTGTCCGACGCACGCTCCACGTACACACGTGATTTAAACGATCGACGTTCGAAACACGTATGGAAGGAGTCTCCGGTGTCAGCCCTTTACAACAGTCGGATATAAAAGCTGCAGGTGAAAAATATTTATAAGACACCATTATGTAAAATGTAATTTCAGACTAATTAAGTCTTTAAGAACACCTGCAGGCTGTCATAATGAGGACTGTGAGCTGTAGAGAAACACGACGTCCTCCTGCGCCGACTTAATTTCAATAATCGCTCGTCATTCAGGGATTCGCTGACATGCTTTAGCCGTTTTGTGTAGAAACGATGTTTAATATACATGGCGTATTACCCCGGGGGTCGTGACCTTTGCTCCGTAATACCGAGCTAAACACCAAGAGCTTTGTGTGTTGGTTGAGGCGTGAAGTATTAACGCGTCCACCTGAGCTTTACGGAAGTGCCAACGATCTAGCGTTTAGCCATAACCTTTATTATTTTTTCTTATTGTTGCCACGGTGACAGAGGAGACACCTGTTTCACGTTAAGCAGGAGTCAGCCCAAACACATTTCGCTTCTGCCATCTGGGTGAACTTTGACAAACCTTGGCGGCGTGAGCCAATAGCAAACGAGAGGGCGGGGCTGAAGTCTCTGGTTGAGTTAAAGCACCAGCACTCTTCGGAAGTAACTGTAGCTCACTAGTTAGCGAACGTTTAATGCGTCTGAGGCTATAATTAGCTCTAATTAGCTTTCCACGAATTTGGGAATAAAACAAGCAACTTTATTCATGTATTTGATATATTTGTACAATAAAATCAGCGATTTTATTGTTTAAGTTCTTCACCCATTTCTGTATCAGTATCACGTACTCGTAGCCATTATCTGTAGTTGAAAAACTGGTATCGATGCGTTGTTAATCCCCCCCACCCCCTCCTCGATTTCCCACCACATCTGCTGTTTTGATATTACCAATTCCCTACAGGGTGTAAAGAGGACATGACCCACATACAACACAAGAACCGCCTGCAACTGCGTTTTTTTAAAACCCCATAGCCACAGAGTCCTCAACGACGTCGACGCTAATCGACACTGTAAAAAGCCCTGATTAAACTTCACCCCTCACATCTTCTGTCCTCGAGATTGACCCGAGTCTGCGGCGTCTCCCAGAGACTCCTGATCGAAACCCGTCGTCGTTAGTATTCCCAATCGTGGCTCGTTAAATGACATGTGACAGCACAATAAGCTAACATTTATGAGTGCGCTGCAAATTAACTGCCGCCGTGTACAAACAGTACAGTGCTGCGAGTCTGCAAATGCCACCGACGCGACCGGAGAGCTCCCGAACGCCGCCTCGTCGTCGCCGTCGCACACGGCTTGCATGTCTGACAAGCTCTGAAACCGAGGTGAAGCGTGCAGAGAACGGGAGCCCGAGCAGCGCGCCGCCTCCCTAACCGCATTTGAATTGATGGAGTATCCGTGTTCCTCTCCGAGCCGAGGAGATGCGCCTGACCTTATGTCCTGCAAATCTCCGAGCAGCTGTTGTTTGGCCCCCTACAGAGATTTGTTCAAATGTTAGCAAAAGGTTTTACACGGACCTAAACTTCACAAGGTTGCGAATGCTGCTGGCGCACCATGACCCGCACTGACATTTGTTATTCAAAGCTGACGTGATCAATCAGAGACCGTGTGCTCCTCCCATATGTGTGTGTGTGTGTGTGTGTGTGTGTGTGATCGATCCTAGGAAGTCGAGATGGGTTACACCGCTTCAGAAGATCAGTAAGATACGAGCTGTATCCGATATAAAACCTAAAGCGCGGCTAATGTACGCGGATTAACAACGAGCACGGTTAGTGTGATTCACCGTCATTGCATTTGCAATGTGGTGCAAAAGTCTGTGCACCCTCGGGGCCAAATATGCCCCCCCCCCACCCCCACCCACACACACACACACCTAGGTGTAATTCAGAGTAGGCAATCCACTCAGCACGTTTTTGGGAGCTTGGAGGAAACCGGAGTACCCCTGAGAAAACCCCGCACGGCCACGAGGTGAACATGAACATGCAGAAACTCCATACAGACAGTAACCCGATCTCGCGATCGAACCGAGAACCGGCTGCGAGACGCCACCACGACGCCCCCGTCCCGAACGTGACATAAATATAAATTTGCTACTAATCCAAACGCCCATATTGTGCCATCAAACCCGGGTCCGATTCCTTTTTGCGCAGCTTTTGAATCCTGTCTCTCTCTCTCTCTCTCACACACACACATAAATTTACCACGACCTCCAGCACCTTCAGCAAACCCGGCTGCCGACAGCGTATTTGTGTTTATTTTACAACTGACGTCTGGGTTTGCTGTCATGTTACAGGATCCGTCGACATTTCCTTTCTAAACACGATGAATTCCTATACGTTTCTAGATTCATTTGTAAAACAGGTTGCCTGTCCCCATTCAAAAAAAAAAACCCCCACCGAGTGTGCAAACTTTTGCACTGCACCGTATCTGTACCGCATCTCTACGCGTGCGCCCCGTTGGCTCACTGACGAGGCGGCAGCATTAATAATGGAGGACCTATCTATGGTATAGATTGACGAGAAAGCAGGAAAACAAGCTAATGGCATACCGAGCATAACAAACGTAAAGACTTAAATTAGGCAAACTCCAGAAGTAAAGCCAAATACGCCTCCTTGGCAATTTGAATAAATTGAGTGAAGCCTATAATTACAATTAGCGCGCTGTGAACTGCTGATTCAGATCGTACTCAAAAAGAGTGGGTAAATGACGGGTAATGGGGTAATTTGGTATTTAAATTCAAGAACCACCACTTGAGTCGACGCTGATTGACGCGTAAACTGCGAATGCTCTTTACTGCTGCTGAGGTTATGCAAACATTGAATTAAAATGCAAGGTTAAGCCTTACGCTATACGGATCCTCCGTAGCAGGAAGGGCAGGAGGAAGGGGAAGAAAAAAAAAAAGAACCAGAAGGCGCGAATTTCACCTCGACGATAAGAGCTGTGAGCTAGAAATAATCTGATTGAATTTTAGATGTGCAGGGACGCGTAGCGAGTGCTCCCGAGACTCAAGAGTATGAATAGTGATTATGAATATTCAACCAAAAAAAAAAAAAGAGGGGGCGGGGCGTTAATCCCATGTTTCCCCGAAGCTCTAAAAGATGGACGTTTCTCATCTTGTCATATGGCCTGAATATTTACAGAGGAACGCGTATATTACGGTACGCGACAGCCCTACTGACATTTTCAGTGCAAATCGAGGACGATCTGAGTCATAACGCACGATAACGTACGATGAGTAAATATATCAACATGAGATAAAAACCCAGGCTTTGTATCATCGTTTGTTTCGTTGTTTTTCCCCCCTCCTCTTTTTGTTGCTCTTACCTCTTCTCCCCTTTATACCACTCGAACACCGGAGTGGGGACAGCAGCCGCCTCGCACCTCAGGAGCGCCGTGTGACCGGGTCGCACCCCGTGAGTTTTCAGCTCATTGATGGACGGTGGAACTGGAGAGAGGAAAATAAATAAATAAATAAATAAATAAATCCATTATGACAGAAGATCAGAGCAGGATATTTGAAGACATTTCTATGACGCATGACACGTATCACGATATATACAACAGTGGTGTCACGTTAAAAAAAAACCCAACCCAAAACAAATAAAACATTTAAAAGACCGTTTGATGACACGTCTATTTACTGTCAACAAAAAATACATAAGAATGGAAAAGAACGAATAAAAAAGCACGTATTTAGAAATGGATCACAACATCTCTTTAAGAATGTATTTTTATCGATGTTATATCGTCATATCGGCCGATCCTGACTGAGATATTTTGCCATAAAACCGACTGAATCATTTCTGTGTTGATTTGGGAGGCATGTTTTGGATTACTGCCTGGTTTCTAGGCAATGCGTTATACCCATTCTCTCAAAGGGTGCCAATAATTTTGCACACACCCGTACCAAAACCACCTACTGAAAGGTTTAAGAAACGTTACTTTATTCTGCAATTAACTCTTAACAGAAAAAAAAAAAAGAAGGCGACACGATACATTAAGAGCCAGGGGGGGTGTAAACTTTTGATCAGCGTGATCGGTCTAAATTGTTATTATTTTGATCTTTTTTTTTTTTCATTTAGTCCCGCCCTTCAGACGTAAAATAAGATCCTTACACGTCTTCCAGAAGACAAAATACGAACAATTTACATCGATCATCCTGTTCAAAAGTTTACACCCCCCCTGGCGTTTAATGTATCGTGTCGCCTTCTTTTGTAATAGTCGTGTACCAAGAGTCCTTCAGTCGTCCTCGGCGTGAAAAGATCGATCTCGACATCATACAGCCGCTGCTGGAAAGGGCTTAAATATGCAGAATATTCTGGAAGAGTAACGAACTTGCAGGACCTGGAGGATTTATTCTGAAGAACAGCGGGCGGTTTTAACCGCTCAGGACAAACACGGGACTCGTGAAGAACTCTCACGGAACATAAACACGTCATGTCGAGGATCATCCGTGTAACGACACACGGTATCAATAATCAAGGGCGTGTAAACTTTTGAACGGGGTCCTTTATTTTTTTTATAAATTCAGCTATGATCTCGTCTAGTGGACTAGATCTAAACATCAGTTATGTGAAGTAGTTTATTCCGGACAGGACTGAATAAACGGCAGCGTGGGATGTTTATGATGCGTCTTATTCTGTTAACAGGATTAAGATGTAGCAGATTCTGCAAGGGGTGCGCAAACTTTTGGGCACACCTGTTTAAACTAATTGAGAAAAAAAAAAAAACCCTGTAGTGGTCAAAACGAAGGAAATGTTATGAGCACGGCGATGAGAAAGACCAGTTCCTCCACCGAGCTGGAGAAAGGAAAACGAGCTGCGTTGTGCAAATGACTGGGCCGGTGCGCGAGAGAGAGAGAGAGAGAGAGAGGACTGTAAACCGGCCATTTTATTTATTCCAGTCTGCCTGAGAGGGGGAAAAGAGCGAGAGAGAGAGAGAGAGAGAGAGAGAGAGAGAGAGACGTGATATCGGGGTCATGAGCAGACATGAAATCATTCCTCTGTGTTCAATCAACAGGAGAAAATGACACCTTTTAAAGCATTCGTTACGAACATGTTTTCGTTGTTGGATATAAATAAACAGATAAACAGGATGAACAGATTTTAAAATGCTACGTCCTCAGCCGGCCTCACCTAAAATATTCAGAACAGCTCACGGCTGCTCTAATTACATGCAGCCTGCATGACGTTTTTAAACCTAGATCATCCTGAAAAGTGCTGGAACAACCTTATATCATCATCATCATCATCATCATCATCATCAACATCAACCTCTCATGTTATAGCAGTATTCATGACAGCTGATACTGACCGGAATAAACATTTACAAATGTTCAGGAAGTAAAACTCATGAAGGGTTAAGGGTTATGGTTAGCCGTTAGCCGTTAGCCTAACCCTAACCCTAAGCCTAGGATTTGGGTCACAAGAGCTGACAATGTACCTGGAAAGTCACAGTCACATAATGGTGACGTGACGTCAAACGTCAAAAACAGGAAAACGGGAGGTTCTCCAGTACCGTAATAAAAATGTGCAGAACCAATTACCATACCGTGGCATTGCTATGGGTATACATACACATCTTATAAGCAGGAATAGGGTCCAGGTTCCCCGCGACCCTGAAGAAGGAATAAGCGGTAGAAGATGGATGGATGAAGATTAGGGTTAGGAGTTAGGGTTAGGGTCGTGATGTTTTGACGGTTTCTAACCGTTTATAAGAGTTGAAATCCTTTATAAAGGTCAATGTAGCGATAGTGTCCATGTGTCATAAAGGCTTTATGGAGCGCTCGTGTATCTTTATGAACACTGGCCTCGGGTATTCGTGTGAGAGAACGCTGCGTCTATTTACCATCGGATTCTTCAAAAGATCTGCTGAACAAACGCACCTCGTTAAAGCGATTTTAACGCAGTGACTCTGTTTAAAGACGGAGAGGTTGAAGCGGCCGGCGTTTCATCACCGCTGAACGGCCGTGGAAGGAAGGAGATTTTTAGCACTCACGATGCAGTAAGGCGAAGTCCATAGGACTCGTTCTGGAGCATTTCTGGTGTCAGGTCCGTGACAGACGGTGTAGATTTACGCGGTAAACACGGAGGTGTGGTAGGCACGGTGGATCATGCAACACGACGCAATAACGACGCAACGCAGATCGAATCTAAAGCGTTATTTAAAAAAAAAAAGAAAAAGAAAAAAACAACCCAGCATCGCTCCACGCCGCTAAACAGCTCCGCTACTCTCTTTTCAGCACTTAAAGAGCCATCTTATTTCACATTAGAAGGGCCTCGATGTTTCCTTGGCTCCTCTCAAGCCTCCATCTGCGCCTCAAAGCCTGTTTTTTTTTTTTCTTTTCTTTTTCTAAACAGATTATTTTCATTATTTCTTCTCCACGCGCTCTTCGGGGACAGCTTGAAAATTGCTGGACGCAAGACGAAGACGCAGCGTGGACGAAGTTTTCGCCATATGTATTAGAAGTTTTTGCTCTTTTTTTTTTTTTTTTAAAACATTTTTTTTATTATTATTTTTTTTATTCGTGACAAGAGATGCCTGGTACCAGTTTAAAAAGTCCGTTGAGCATTTTTTTTAATTATGGTTGGAAGCGGGGCAGAACGCGAGCAGAATTGCGTTACGCTACGAGAATATAGTAGGAGAAGCTAAGGGTCGCATCGAGCAGTTCGCACAGGAATATTGACATGCGCAGGGGACGCACGGATGCCGGTACTGGTATCGGTTATCCGTCATTTTAACGCCTGCTCATGAAAACCGCTCCGATACAAACATCCGATACTACGTGATATTATGAGATGGAAGAATAGTGTGCGTTGTCGCTCTAATGAACAGGCCACATGAATCGACAGCGATCTGGGTGGTTATTTATCCATCCATCCATCCATCCATCCATCTTCAACCGCTTACTCCTTCTTCAGGGTCGCGGGGAACCTGGAGCCTATCCCAGGGAGCATGGGGCACAAGGCGGGGTACACAGCAGTCCATCGCAGGGCACAATGTGGTTATTTATTTATATATATATATATATATATATATATATATAAATATGTAAACAGACTACAAACTGTTCTCTGTGAAAATATCAAAAGGAGGAACTGCAGCCTCTTCATACAACACGACGATCCGGATCAAAGCAACTTTACAGCGTTTAAGCACTAAACTAAACAAAACAAACAAACAAAAAAAGAGCGCTGCGAATTGTGCAAACGATAACATGCCGCACACGAGCCCGCGCCCGTTTCGTCTCTTTTATCTATCTACGTCTTCGACGTAAAAACTCGGCGCGAGGACTTCAAATGCTAGCGGCGGGCCGACGTAAACGGAGCGAAATAAACATGCTCCACGATGTCCCGGACGAGCACGGATAGTAACGCTAGATAGATCACTCGTTTCGGTTTCGGAAAAAGGAAATACATTCTGGAGAAATCTGTTAAATATATAACCCCCAGGATTATAAGAGAACGGAAACGTGTGGGCGGGACTAGAAATCCCCGATTGGTCGAACACACGGGCTCGATTTTCGAGCGGATTCGTTTCTCGGGTAACATGACAAGCAGTTTCAATTGTTTCATGTTGTTGTTGTTGTTGTTGTTGTTGTTGTTGTATTACTAACTTTAAGAGAGAGATGGTGAAAGAACGCCTGTTTCTAGCGACTAGATACGAACTTGCTTTGTGGAAATTCCACGACATTAAATGTTACTCTAAACAGCCGCTGCAGTGTAAGAGGAATCAAAACGCGTGCACCGCGCCGTTATAGGAAAAGAATCAACGTCGGGATGGTAACCGAAACTCCGCCTTCATCACATCACAAAGCTGTCGATAAATCGGACTAGATCAGACGATAAACACAAAACTGATTAGACTTGGATAGCCAGCTTGTTTCAAGCTGTTGAAACGATCATTCGAATTTCAATTTCAATGAATTAACCAGTGGCCTAAATTCTTTATAACGTATTGCTCGCTGTTGTGATTACGGGGGAAAGTGAGTGGACTAAACGACTTGGCCGTGGAGCTCCGCTTTCTGAAAGTCACCCTTCACTGGAGAGCGGAAATAGAGGTCCTTGTTTACCTCAAACATTCGGCACATTGGGTGACATTTTGGCTGCGGGACGAGTCAAAATATTTATCACCCGTCCAGGCGTGCTAATCGCTCGACGTTCCCGAGGTCTGAGATTTTCGCCGGCTGTCCAGAATTTAAAAACAAAACAAAAAAACAAACCTCTTCGGTGCAGAGAAGTGACCGTGTAGAAGGCCAGGAATTCTTTCACTTGGTATTACCTTTAATACCAAGGTAGGATTCTTTACAAAAATAAATAAATAAATAAACGATCACTTCTATCGTATCAAAAAAACACGTAAATCTATACTCGCGCTTTCGAATGCGACTCATTCGCGCGGCGTCGCGAAGCTTCTTCGAGAAGGAGAAACACCTGAAAAATGGCATACTAGTACTACTTAATATCTACTAGTGAAACATTCAGTGTTGTGCTGCTATTGAAAAATAATCAACAGTCTATCCATCTTATATCCATCTTCTACCGCTTATTCCTTCTTCAGGGTCACGGGGAACCTGGAGTCTATCTCAGGGAGCATCGGGTACAAGGTGGGGTACAACCTGGACAGGGTGCCAATACATCGCAGGGTACAACCACACTCACACTCATACACCCATTCATACACTACGGACACTTTAGACACGCCCATCAGAGTACCATGCATGTCTTTGGACTGAGGGAGGAAACCGGAGTACCCGGAGGAAACCCCCGCAGCACGGGGAGAACATGCACACTCCACACACACACACACACACACACACATGGTAATCGAACTCCCGACCCTGGAGGTGTGAGGCGATCTTGTGAAGCCACCGTGCGCCCCAACCCAGTCTAGCGACTTCATTTCCCAACATGCACCGCGGCCTCCAAACATGGCCGCCCCGGACTCCATTTCTCACAACTCTCACACACACACACACACACACACACACACACACACACACACTACCTCGCTCTCAGTCACAGGGCTTTAGATTGTGCACACCTGCATGCAATACACACACACACACACACACACACACACACACCTGAATGCACCCTTTAAGAGACCCTCATTCAAAAGAACTTTGCAAAGTATACGCTCAATTCCTTTGTGTCTTTGATGTTACTACGCTTGTTTATTCTCTACCTGATGTTTGCCGGTTTTTGACCTTGACTTCGTTTTTTTTTGTTTGTTTGTTCGTTTTTTATGTCTTTTGTTTACTCTCTGACATCCTCTTTGTTGATCACCTGACCTTTTTTTTTTTATATTTGATTTATTTTATTTTTTTCTTTCTCTACGTTTTGGATTGTTTGCATTAAACGCCGCCCTAACCGCATTTGCATCTGCCAACAACCGATTATCTTCCTCCAACAGCGCAATACCGAGTGCTCTAATCGTCTTATACGACAGCAAACATCCAACAGTTAAAAGGTACTCATGCAGTGAATCGCGTCGAACTTTTTACCCACTTACAGTTACGTTTAACGTCGTCGAACCGCCACTTCCTTACTTACTTCCTGTTCTTACTTCCGTTGACGCAGCTATAAACAGCCGTTCCCTCGCCGGCTTCTCTTTATTCTCGTTCTTGAAATGAATATGACCCCCCCCCCAAAAAAAAAAAAATGTAAAAAGCGGCTTGTCATGTTACCGAGAAACACAAAAAGTATGAAATGTCACATCAGCAATTATGTTGTTTTTTTTTAAATCGATTCATGTGAAGCGTCCGCGGAGAGCGCTGTTACTATAGAAACGATAACACGTCAGGACATGACAAGTGTAATATGTTCCTGCACTATATATGGAAAGTTCATCCGACACCTTCTGACCAATCAGAATCGAGGAACTCGATGACGCTTTGGTTTAATGTAATGAATCTGGGGCGAACGAAAGCTATAACGTCAGAACAAAAGAACGTTGTCTATTGAAAAGATGAAAGAAAGTTGAACTAATCTGTATTTGTTGTTGTTGTTTTTTTTTTTCAATTTCATTTTAACTCAGGTTTCTCTGCAAGCAAATCGCGTGGCTGGAACTCAAATCGCTGCGTTGTGTGCGTCGTTGCCTCTCGGTTGTGAAGCTGTTCGTTTAGGCGGAGTAAATAAAAAAACAAACATATTCCAGTCCAAGCCCTCTGATGTACTGAATAATGCCAAAAGCATCGAGCGGCTGCATAAGACTCGCATAAAGAGCACACTTAATAGAGATTATACAGTATCAAAAAATGAAAAAGAAAGGAAAGGATTATATATTTGCGTACAATTCTGCTAGTCTCCAAGACGTGAGGGGAAATTAATTCGGCATTAACGGCAAATTCATCACTCGAGTTCCCTGATTCGATTACACTGCTATTTTATGGCGTCATCACTTTTGGCAGCACGCGACAGGCTTAGCTAATGCGAAGCAGCAGTGTGAAAACTTTAAACAGCCCTATAATCCCAGTCATTTACGGGCGCCGTAACACGAGAGTTCAAATCATTAGCAGGTTCCTAAACTTCCACCAGATGGAGGATCTGGAAACAGCGCAGTCACTGTATAGAGAAAAATAACAAAACGAAAGGGTGCTGCTGGGTTTACTGCTCGAGCAATTTAAAACCCCGGCGATTTAACCCTCAGACGACCCGCGTAAACAATATTCCAACAATCACTTAAAGCGGTGTATATAATCTTCTCCTGAGACTGGTGAGAAGTAGTTCCCGAAGACGAATATCCGGCTGTTTTAATGCTAGAAAGTCACCAGCTTTGAAATAGCCGAACGCTCGTCTTCTTTAACGCTAACTCATTTGATAGCTTCAAAGGTTGCTGAAATTTTTCCCACATAAACACAAGAATTCGAGGCACTGATGGACATATTAACTACGTGAGGAAAAAGAAAAAAGGTATGATGGTGTGTTTTCTAATTGGCCACATTCAAGATTCGAAAACACACAAAAATTCAGAAAGTTGTTTCTATGTAAAAAAAATTTAACTTCTTTCTCACTTCCACAGAAGTCAATTTTTTGTCTCAAAATAGGATTTTTTTCGATCAAAGCTCCAGCTTTTAAATCAAAAAAGCTTTTCAATTTCAGAATATTTTATTAGAATCATTTTTCCGGCAAACCGAACTGCAGCATTGTTGAACAGATCTGAGTTTCAGAGTCTAGCGACAGAAACGGGTTTCTGAGTTAATCCTTTCAACCAAATTTCCGTTGTTTCAATACAGCCAGGTTTCTGAGTTTCTTTAAGAGAACAAAACGTTTTGGGTTTTTTAAATGTCTATGGAAGGTTCTAATGGAAAACTTTGAAATTGAAAAATTTTTCAATTACAAAAAAAAAACAAAAAAACGTGAAACTTGCTTCTTTTGAAAAAAAAAAATATATATATATTTTGTTCTGTTGAACATATCGGAAACTTGGTTCTAATGAAAAAATCAGAAACTTGGTTTTAAAGACTTTTTAAAAAAAATTATAACCTGGAATTTTTTCGACTGAAAAATTTCTTTTTAAAAACCCTGAAAAACCTTTGACTGAAACTTCTGGAATCTTGGCATGGTTGAAAATGTCAGAACTTTAATGTAACTGAAGAAAAAAAAAAAAAAAAAACGAACGAAACTTTGTTCGACTTCAAAGCTTAAACTCGGTTTGATTGGGGAAAAAAAAAATTCATTCTAACTTTGTTAGATTTGTCAGTTGAATTCATTTCAGATGGATTGAAAAACTCGAAACTCGAATTTGGTTTAATATATCAGAAATCTGGTTTGATAAAAAAAAAAAAAAAAAAAAAAACGTTGGTTTGATTTGAAAACTCAAACTTGGCTCGACTGAGAACCTTTGAAAACGTTCGGACTTTTCAGACATTTTGGGACGCGGGCGTCAAGCTTCCATAACCGATTGTGTGTTCATGTAGATAAATCTTCTGTTATGAGTATAATTGAAATGCGCTGATATTAAAAGACATCTACTGTATGAGGTAAAATGAGCTTATAAGATGCTTGACAATGACATGGTCGATTACTGCATGGCAAAAGGTCCCTGGCTAATGATTAAACAGAAATTATATTTGAATCTAATTCCCTTTATTTGGTCTTTAAATGTCACTCTGATGGCTACAGTATTTGCAAGTCCATGTTCCCTAACCTTTCATTAGCTTTAGGGGCTGCACGTCCACCTGTGCGCAGACACATTAAATGATTAATTGGCGCGTTTCCTGGCAAAGAAAAGGTTTATTTTACCATGAAATACTATTCCACTGAACTTTATTTTCTTTTAAATGAAAACACCAATTAACAAGCCACCTCTCCAGCCCGTTCAGACGCAGGGCCAGTGCGAGTTTTTCCGCACAGACGTAGCAGTGGGCTCATCAGTCCATGACTTATCAGCTTACAAACAGAGAAAAAAAAAAAACGGCTTTACCCGCCGTCTAAAGCTCTTTGTGGCGTCGTGTCCGCCAGCGCTAGCTTTAGCAGCCAAGATTTATTAATTCATTAAGATTTCCATTTACTATTCAAGAATAACATCATGTTCCTCCACTAATACGGCCAATCCTTATAAATAACCGTCGAGCCGGGAAGGAAACAAAAGGCCGGGCGAGGCGCATAGCGAAAGAGCTAGTGAGGGAGAAATGTATTCCGCTGAATGGAAATCATTAAGCACAGAGCCACAAATCTCTGTAAATATGACAAATTAGCTCCTGCCATATCAAATTGAAGAATAGATTCCATTTCGCACTGTGCAGTAAAGACGGTCAATCAAGACGATCCGTTATTTGTCTCTGGGGCCTCATAATGTCAATCCGCCGTAATTATGGGGGTCTTGATGAAAATGAAAATGTATACGAGTCTTTGCGACCGGTTTCTTGTATTTTATTTTTTTTTTCTCGACAGCTTCAGTCAACCGGAGTCTTTCAGGACTTTTACTGGCTGATGTTATTTGAAGTAACGCCGTACATTTGTCCACTACATCCACATTATGCACTGCGGGGCGTATTACGGCACGGCAATTAACGGTCACGAGCCTCACCGTGTGGAAAATCAAGACGCAAATACGCGTCTCATCTCGCCGTGTTCTTAAAGAATACTTTTTGAAGTGTAAAAGCCCCCCCCCCCCCTAATTCAACGATGCTGTGAACAGTTCAGTGCGTATTCTCGGAGTAATACGGTGGTGGCTCGGCCGTTAAGGCTCTGGGTTACTGATCAGAAGGTCGGGGGTTCAAGTCCCAGCGCTGCCAAGCTGCCACTGTTGGGCCCTTGAGCAAGGCCCTTCACCATCTCTACTCCCTGACCCCGCCTTCCTGGCATGCGAAGAAAAGATTTCACTGTGCTGTAAAGTATACGTGACAAAGAAAGACTCGTTTTGTTTAAAAACCTTCAAGATCCTGAAGCTCGTGGCCAGAAAAGTGTTCCAAAGATCCCCGATTGATTCCATTAACAAACAAAAGACCATCGAGTCTTTTTAATCCATCGAGTGCATTTCCTGTCTAGCTGTTCGAAGCACAAGCGACTCAAGGTTCCCAGCCGCTAAGAAAAATCCCCTGCTCTCTGACAGATCATAGAGAGAGAGAGAGAGAGAGAGAGAGAAAAAAAAAAGAGAACACCTCGCTTCGAGGTTTTAATTGGTCTTTTCTGGATTCTGTGAAGGGACTGCAAATGAACGAGTAACTTCGCTTCTCTTTAATAGAATGCAGTACATTTTAGGCGAGGGTTAAATACGTCAGGAATAAAACTTTTGACAGTGAAACATTATATAATCGGCGATGATATCATTTGATGGCGCGCAGTTACTGGTGCAGTTGATTATTTTCCTGTAACAGCGCAACACAGAGCGTTGTATTCCTCCCTTAAAGCACCCTATCCTATCCGACACAGCAGCTGCGTTCGTCTCTGCCGTTCTAGCATCCTCTTTATCCGTTCGTCTAGCGGCAGAGAGCTCAACATCAGGTACTTTCCCGCCAAGGCATCGACACAGTCGGTCAGTTAGTCCTTCGTTGCTATCCGGGACGTATCGAGGCGCTTTCACGTTCACATTACAGATGCGATGTGGCAGTACGAGGTCCCAGACCACCTCCGAATGTGGTTTGAGTGATCGGATCATAATGCATCAACATTTGACCCCTGTTGACCATTTACCGTCAGATCACGCCAGGTGTGAACGAGGGCCTACACTTCGTTACATCGGAAAAGAACATATGGGATGTGTATAGGGAACGACTTCCTGTTTCACCGCACGTCCCACATTAAAAAGAGGGTGAAATTGAAGGAATATCGCAAATTAGAGCGAAAACAGAAAAGCATTGCAAAGAAAAGCGGTACTGAAAAACGATTATCGGAAAACATGCTGTGTTCAATATCCAAATATTTCTGCTGCGATATTATCCTTTTTTTTTTTTCTTGCTGTTGTTCCCCATCCCCATTAACAACCTCTTCTCCACTCTATAATGGCTTCCTAGCTGACTGTGTCCCCAAATTGAACATTTTCTGTTTATTCCTGATAAATTAGAGTCCCCATTACCCAGTGCACATTTGTTGCCTCTAACAGTGCTTTTTGTCATTTGCAGCCTTGAGTGTGTTTGAAAGGAACCCTGATGGGTTTTTCACCTTGGTCTGGTTCTTTAGATTCTCTGGGCAGGTGAAAACTCAGCAATCACACTCACAGCGTCTGACCTAGGTAATCCCAGTCCACTTCGGAGTGAACTCTAGTGCGATTCGACTCGGAATCGAGACGTCACGGGAAGTCAATCAAACACGCCGCGGACCGGGCCAAAGGACAGAACCGTAGCACCGCAGACATGCGACGTGCTCTTAAGATTTGGTGGAAATAATCAAATAAATAAGTACGAAATATTCTCGGGATGTGATACGCATACATCGTTTCAACTAGTTAATCCTATCGAGGTGATGAATTGGTTTGGCTCGGTGATGGTTTGTTTATTTTGACTTCACTGTACCGAACGTTAGAGTTTAAGCCTTACATACCCCCTCAGACAATGCATTTTTGTTTTTTCAGGGTTTTTTTTTCCCCATTTATTTATTTAATTATATGCCGTGTGAGAGCAAGCCCAAACCAAACAGCAGTAAACGGACTAAAATGTGTGAGGGTCTAAGGAACATTCTGACCAAATCTGACCCAATGGTGGCGCTACAGCATCTGCAGCACTTGGCCCAAATTTGGTCGGAATGTTCCTTAGACCCTCCCAAATCAGCGTGCCAAATCTCACATCTTTTTCCCCCAGACGGTTCTATGGGCCGCCGTAGACAGCCTAGCCAGTAGAAGAAGGAGAAGATGAAGAAGATGAAGAAGAACATTATGAAAGAAAACCGCATGCACTGTACAAATACCTGCTGTGATCTATTTATAATCCGCTACACTAATCCAAAGCTGGGTGCTTTTACATCTGTTGTATAATTCCATAGAGCTAAAAGGTGAACCTTTATAATTTCAGTTCACAGAAACATCACGAAGGCTTTTGTAAAAATCTGCTTTCGCTTTCTCGTGGCTGTAGCATGCTTTATACATTATTCCATTAGGCTCCATTAACGCACGAAGCCTACTCCCGTACTGATGACTCCTCTTATATAATGAGGAGAAATCTCTCTTTGCCTGGGAAAAGCACAGATCTTCATCCCGATGGCAGTTATTTACGCCTTTCCAAACATAAATCACATGGATGTACAGTACACATTAATCCAGGATGTCAAGATTCTGACAGGATGACACGGAAATGCATTATGTTAGCTCTAAAAGCTCCCAATCTGCACCGCTACATGGCATCACCTAATCCGTCAGGTTTATATATTTATTTTCCGTGTTGTTAGTAGAGACGGCGTTTGGCACGGGGCACGGATGAAAGCAGGAAGGAGAAGCTAAACATCTGGCGCTCTGCTCGGTAAAAAAAAACAAATCAAAGACAAACAGCGCTACGTATCGCGCATCTAAAAGATCTAACCGGGTAATGTTTATATGTTTATAATAGCAAGGCGGGAAGGGTTTTTGCAGAGTTCGCATGCGGAGTGTGATACAGTTCGATACGGCCCTGGCTAGCCGACAGCTGTGCCGAGCTGAGAAATGCAAAGCTTGAGATTTTTAGTAATTAGTTTGTTTGTTAAATGAGCCGGGGCTAGCTATTGTAATCACAGCACATATTCTGTGTTTTTATCAAGTTTACTGCTGAAGCAGGAAAGTGTGTGGAGCGTGATGGTGATGTGCAGGAGAGGGTCGAATAGTTTATATATATATATATATATATATATATATATATATATATATATATATATATAGCACGTTTAATTATAAGTTATAATCCCCTGTCAATCACAGTGACACTAGCCAATCCTGGGCATCTGTGAGCTTATATTATGTACAGTATGTGGAAGAGGGCAGATAGCCCTTTTCTCCAAATGCCCTGTAATGCAGCATGAGCAGCAGTTTGAAATGATGTAGTTGGTTGGCTTCACATATCTTAGAGGAAGCCAGTCTTATCCTTCCCTGGTTGGAAGTTGTCTTATGCTAGGGGAGGGCTAACTTAAGAATTACTGTATGAATAGGGATGTTATTCAGGAGTTATATATAAGTTAAAGTTATATAAGTTAAGCAAGGTTATGAAAGTATTCCGTATAGTATAGCTAGTATATCATATTTCATGTTTCTTGGTGAACAAGCATCAAGGGTCACACCAAAGTTCTTAACTGTAGCTTTGGGTAAAATCAGCAACCTTGTTGTAGGCAAAATTAGCACCCAACATCAGTATGTCTGGTTTTTAGTGCAGACTGGAGAACGCTGAGGACGGTACCGCTTGAAGTACCATGGAAATGGTTTTGGACCTCGATTCCACATGGACGTTCTCGCTGGGACTACGGTTGCTGCGATGGCCTTGGGACTGCAATCACCACATGCAGCTCTACACTCAGGTCTCCTTTAGTGAACAGAGGACTAGTTCAACACACAGACTTCATATAAACACCATAATGACCTTTCTTTTACTCTCACACGATCCGTCGTTCCCCAGATGAGGACGGGTTCCCTTCTGAGTCTGGTTCCTCTCAAGGTTTCTTCCTCATATCATCTCAGGGAGTTTTTCCTCACCACCGTCTCGCTCAATAGGGATAAATCCACACACTTAAAATCTCTATCCTGTGTTTATACGTTTCTGTAAAGCTGCTTTGAGACAATGTCCGTTGTTAAACGCGCTACACAAATAAAATCGAATTTGATTGAATTTTAGTCAGCATTTACGACGAGAATATTTTGATTCATCCATAGCTGTGCTGCTGATTTGGGTCAAACTGATAAATATAGCTGTTCAGCATGGGTATAGAAGTGAAAGCCAACATTATGTATAGGTTGTATGTCCAAGGAAGAATAACAGGGGACCTAAAAGAGAACCCTGAAGGACTACAAATGTTTCTTGTTGCTCGATCGAATATTTTTTTTCCCTCGCGATCCATAAAAGAATCAGCGTGAATCCAAACTTCGCGTCAACATTCTCAGCGACGCTGAAAGTATTGGCACCCTCGACTTATACTGGCTTGCTGAAAATAAGATGCGTCTTGTTTTATTTTGTACATATTTGTGTCTGGCGTCTTGCATGAACCCGAAACTGACGCGACTGGTGTACAGATAGCTCTGAAATTGGGTTCAGTCACCGAGCCGCATCAGTGAAAAAGCGCTAGAATTCACTGATCTATTTTCAAGGATGTGATATTACTTCATCTACATCTAGGGAATTTTTCAAGGTAAGCATCTTGCTTAAGGGCACAGCTGCGGTGATCAGAGTGAGGAAAAAACGCAAAACAATTCTCGGTGAAACAAAAGAGCTTAAACCCAACATTAAGGCATTTGTTTTCAGCTGGTATATTTGCTTATTATAATTAACGGCCATAATCTGCAATTAGCCCAGAGGTCAACTCTCCTTTTACCTAAAAAGATGTAATTATTTTTCAAAGCCAAATGAGATTATGTTGCCGTGTATTTAATTACACCGATAACCCTCTAAATGCCACTCGCATTATCTGCCGTTGTGATAAGTAATTAAGCTAATGCATTGTAGCAACATTCACAACGTAGTCGTGCATCTTCTAAGCTAGTCAACTCAATGAGCTAACTCTGAAGGAGGAAGAGCTAATTGATAATTACTGACAGTGCTAAAAATCACAGAATCACGTTTCCCCGCAGTACGATCTAATCATAGAGAGGCTGTGATCATTCGCGGAGACTTCCCAGTGGGAAAGCGCTTGTCGGCGAGCACGTGGATGCGGATTGGCAGCGCTGTCTCGTGCTCCCTCACGCTTTTATTTCAGGACATGGGGAGGTAACACCTCACGTCTAATTCCAGCTCCGGCACCTGTTTTCCCAGCTTATGAAGCCTGAAGCGATTTGCTCTGATGGACGAGCGTCGTTCGAAGCGATAGACCGTCATCACGAACGTGTTCGTTTCCCTTTTCTTTCTTATCTTTTTGGCCCTCGACGGGAGCTTTTCTGCATACTGGACTGTTCTAAAGGCAGATACGGACACATGCCGGAAAAATCCGAGCCTGTGTGATTGAAGTGAAGCGCAAGAAAGGCTCCAATAAAGAGCTTTGGCGCTTGGAGATCGGCACCCAGCTGCGGATCTTTTCCACTTTGTTTCTCATTAGAATGTATCGATAGAATTGACTGGGTGGAGCAGGGACATGAGTTATGACTCCAGGCCTGTCACAGCTCGACGTGCTGACATTTCCATGTGCCTGCCTACCCATTTTTCCTTGAGTAAAGGGGGGGGGGGGTCGTTTGACGAGCCAACACCACACATACTGATCTGCGAGAGTCCACATTTCTGATTTATGCGCGCTCACTTCCTGTGATTCAGCATATGGCATCAACACAAAGAGATTAACGAAGCGAGTGACCGCAGAAAGAGGAAGAGGGAAAGAAAAATCGCGGCACGTCCGGCCCCCTTCATTCCAGCAGAGCCACATCCTGACTATAAGCGTGATGAGTAAAGTCAGTATAATTCATTAAAACGTGCAGTGCTCATTACTGTCTTTTCAGACTTTTGAGAGACTCATTACCTGCATAATAGAACAGTCCTTCGAACACTGAGACCATTCCTCACTGGAAATTAATCATCTCGGCTCAGACAAAAAAGGGGATTCTCTCGTTAAATATTAAAAATCTTCCACACAATGAATCCTGTTCTAATTTCCACCCACTATCCTATCCTCAGCAAGATAAAAAAAATAAGCCCACGTTATCGGGCGTGTGCAGCATCGGGACAAAAAGGCGGCGGAATACTTACAGTTGACGGTGACTTTCACAGTCCGGGTGTCGGGAGAAGCGATATCGTTCTCGGCGCCACACTCATAATCTCCTGTTGCATCCCGGGTTATTCCGGTTATGTTCAGGTTTTCTCCGCTCTCGAACTTCCTGGCTACGAATGCAAAGAAAAGGAAAACATACGAATTAGCAAACCACTACTAGCTGTTTCCAACGAATCCAACAACAACAACAACAACAACAAGTCTGAAAAAAAAAAAAATCTTATAGAATGTTACAGTTTTAAGGCTACATGAGTCTTACTGGTTAGGGGGAGGGGACTGAGTAGTTGTGACTGAGCGTGGCTGGGGGTGGGCTAATATTCAGGCTAGGAACCAACACTACTTAGGGTAAAAAAAATTTTTTTTAATAATTTGCACAACTCTGTACGAAAAGTTAAGAAAGTTAAGGCTAGGATTTAGTGACCAAGTTAGCGTACATACATTTTCTCGCAACTTTATTTGTATGATATCTTTTTCGCCATCTGACAGCGCCCCCCTCTGTTCAAACAACATAACCCTCATTGATTGCCTTTAAAGGGAAAGTGGTGGGGCTGATCAGCTAACGTTTGAAAGCATGTGCAAACTATTTTGTTCAGTTTCCCCAAAAGCCCGTGCTCATTTTTCGTACCTTTCCAAGGCTTCGATAACAATACAACCGTACGCTTGCTAACGGAAAACAATTTCCGTGCCTCGGCTTGTACTAAAACCCGATGAAAGTCGAAGATAGACTTTTTGTACGGGGTAGCGATTTTTTTTTAATCTTTCATTTGGATGAAACCGAACCTCCGCCCACCCTCGTTTGTTCAAATTGGTTTGTTTATATCTCATGGGATCGTCAGGCTTAGAAAGTCACTGAAGCTGTGCTTAACAAAACATCATCCTCAAAATACGAATTGCAGTGAAATCCTCATCCGGCACAACGTAAGCCTCATTGGTTGCGTTTTAACCAATAAAGACCTGGGCGTGGCAGTGGGAGGGGCTAATTTCAACCTGACATGAGGACATGCACTGATTTTTCGACGACATCTTTAAAATGGTGTCGTGGCAAAATATAGCGAAAGACAATCCACGAAGAGAAGAGCGTGCTAGTTCTTTCAAATGATGCAGATTAGGTTCCTAGACAACGGATAGTTGTCGTTTTTTAATGGATCTACTTATAGCCTCCTTTCACAGACATGTACTGTGACTCGGCAAAAGCCTCAAGGAAGAAAAAAACAAACAAACAAACAAACAAACAGCTAGACAAGAGGATGGGGGATAGAGAATGGAGAATAAAGAGGATAGAAGAGGTATGGTTTGTCCTATTGTCCCGGCATCGTGGTGAAATGTGTAACCGGGGTGTCGTACTGAGCTGAACACAATAGTCGGGCTGTCGAAAACTTTTACCTCCGTCGATATTAAGCAGCGCTGACAAACCTCCCGAGAGGAAGAGGCGCACCTTCGTGCTGAATACCGGGTATGACGACGTGATAAAAAAATAAATTACTCTCCGCGCCGTGCAATTTGCATACGCATTTGTGTCGTCGCGCCAAAACGACGACGTCTTATATAGAGGCAAACCAAACACGACAATTTCGCGAACTTCAGGGCTATTAGGGACGTGGCTGAGACGCTCATCTCGGATGACAAGGTGCTATTTGACTTCCGTCGCTTCGCAAATGAGCCGAGCCGGGGATAATTTTCCTCCGGAATGCATTCGAGCGAACGGGTCTCGACGTGCGGGATCGTATCCGGCGTACAGAACTCACCGTGTATGCCGTTGTTCCGGACGATCGACACGAAATCCACGCGTTTATGACGACCTATAAACGCACAACTAATTATATAATTATATTTTTGGACAAAATTAACACACCGCATCAAAAGTTATCCATAATTCTAAGGCTTGATAATTCCAGCCATCCATCTTCAACCGCTTATTCCTTCTTCAGGGTCACGGGGAACCTGGAGTCTATCCCAGGGAGCATGGGGAACAAGGCGGGGTACACCCTGGACAGGGTGCCAGTCCATCACAGGGCACAATCACATACACACTCACACACCCATTCATACACTACGGACACTTTAGACACGCCCATCAGACTACCATGCATGTGTTTGGACTGGGGGAGGAAACCAGAGTACCCGGAGGAAACCCCCGCAGCACGGGGAGAACATGCGAACTCCACACACACACGGCCCCGGCGGGAATCAAACCCCCGACCCTGGACGCGTGAGGCGAACGCATTCGAGAATTTCCATCATTTCTACAATAAAGTCCCGTGTAGAGACACTCGAACTCAACTGCACTACAACCACAGTGTTACTGCATTCTGGATTCTGATTGGTCAGAAGGTGTTGATTCATTTCCTAGCGCGGGTTTACGCGAACGTGCTCGTCCTAACACGACAACGCCGTCTATGGTAAGTCCGAGCTCGTAAAAAAAAACGTCTGCGATCATTGATACGAGGTGTTTCTGTAACGTTTGTGGGAGGAGTCTCCAGTGTCGGAGGTGAAGATGTAACTTTTAGGAGTTTACGCTTTGTACTTTCGTTTTTTTGTTGTTTTTTTTAAGAAGAGGAAAAAAAAAAAAAAAAAAGGGAGGCCGGCAATGGAACTGCTATAACGCAAGTCAGATTAGGAGCTCGTTTGGATTAGGAGCTCGAACTGCAATAAAAAACACCGTCCAGCCTTCCTCTTCCACCCTTTCCGTTCGGACAACCTCGTAAACCCTCATTGGTTGCGTTTTTTAACCAATGAAAAGCTGGGCGTGGCTGTGGGAGGGGCTCATTTCAACCTCGACCAGTTTCCCACTGTTTTGTTTTGTTTTTTTTTTCTTCCCTTTTCTCTCTCCGACCTCTTTAAAATGCTGCCATTATTACATTATTACAAAAATGCAGCTGCGACTTTGACAAGACGCAGCGGAAGAGAAGAGAAAAATGTGCTAATTCTTTCAAATAATGCAGATTAGGTTCCTAGAAAACAAATTGTTGGGTTTTTTCGGGGGTTTTTTGACGCATCTATTTATATCGTCCTTTCACAGACGTGTACTCCGACTCCGCAAAAGCCGCAAGGAATAAAACACAACAACAACAACAACAACAACAACAACAACAACAACAACAAACAGCTAGAATAGAGTATAGGAGGATAGAGGATGGAGAGAAAAGAGGATATGGTTTGTAACAATAAATGGATAAAAATAAAAAAAGCACGATATATTGGTCTTTAATGAATAAAAATCGCAATTGCTGTCGTATAAGACACTTGCTTTTACAGGAAAAGGTTCAACTTCTGGGTGGTAAGAGTAAATCCGATTCGTCACAGACCCCCCCCCCCCCACACACACACACAGTCCTTTCAAGATCAGTGTCGGTTACTCGTCAATAATTTCTACTTTCCAATGAAACGGTCGTCTTGGCCGTCTCTAACGCAGCCCCGTGTCTTCTGTTCTAGTGACAGCATGGACGTCCAGCCTGCACTGTTTAACTCGACCGGGAGGATCTTCATCCGTGATTAACCGAGTGGATCATTTCTTCACAGAGATTTCACACCGCACCTTCACCGATCATACTCATTATAACAAAGGTCAGAATTAGCACAGACGCCCGACACGTCCAATTAAACGTCCGCGTCCAGTCGTTTCTGCCGTACACGTACACGACACGCGGCGGAAAGCGGTCCTCGAAGTCCGGTTCACCGCCGAGCGCGTTTATCTCTCTCGTAAAAACAATCTGAAGTGCTGCACTCTGAACCGCGCGAGGGAACGGAATGTGCGGAGAATTACGCGGGGGGAAAAAAAGCGGCCGAGCAAATTAGGCGAATCAGAGGAGGTTAATCTGCGATCCCACATTGCTCTGTGTTAAGCGCAGTCACAGTAAGCAATTTCTCACATTGTGTCGGGGAGCACGCGGCACGCTTCCTTCGGGTCTGCCCGCTGCTGATAGGACGAGTGCAGCTGGAGAATACATTACAGAGCGAGGCGATGGCGCTCGCGCCGTTTCCACAGTTAACCCCTGAGAGAATACAGCGGCAATGAACTAAGGTGTGTGAGTGCTTCCTGTGGGTATTCATCGAGCTGTCAGCCCCCCCCTCCCCCCACCAGCACAACACACACACATACACTTATACACACACACACACCGATTTGTTTTCGCTTAATACCGTCTCTCCCACTAAGCCTGCTAACTTTTCTGTTTGGCCTTGCACTTTACAGATTAACCGTCGACGGTGCGTCTGTGAGAGATGGGGATGGGGCTGAAGGCAGGATTCAGAATGGGAGGGGAAAAAAAAAAACGATTTAGGTCCTGAGTTTCTGATTGAAATGTGTGTGCTTGTGAAATCCCACGCAAACCGATAAATAAATAAAAATGTTTAAAAAAAATATGCAATTTGGGGTGTTTAGCCTAAAAAAAAATAAAAAGCCATTAAACATTAACACTGAATTGTCGCATATTATTAGGATGCTAATGTGTTAGCACGTTCGCCTCATACCTCCAGGGTTAGGGGGTTCGATTCTCCCCGTGCTGCGGGGGTTTCCTCCGGGTACTCCGGTTTCCTCCCCCAGTCCAAACACATGCACTGTAGTCTGATGGGCGTGTCTAAAGTGTCCGTAGTGTATGAATGGGTGTGTGAGTGTGTGTGTGATTGTGCCCTGTGATGGACTGGCACCCTGTCCAGGGTGTACCCCGCCTTGTCCCCGATGCTCCCTGGGATAGACTCCAGGTTCGCCGTGACCCTGTAGGATAAGCGGTATAGAAGATGGATGGATGGATGTCACGGACAAGAGAGCAAAACTGCCTGTGTGGGAGGGGCATACACTGTCTCTCTCTGGTCACAGACTTGAACCAGTCGTAAATGTCTCGTGTATGTGTTTAAAAACAAAAAACAAAAGATGCGCTCGGTTAGTGTGTCTGCACGTCTAGATTCTACCAACAGAAAATATATATTTTATTTATTCTTTTTTTTTTTTGCGTCTCACGTATCCTACGTTCTTATCTTGCGTTCGGATCGTCTCGTGAACGGCTCCGCGACGAGTCCGATCGAGAGATTTCTCTTCGCAGATCTGAACTCGTCGTGGCTACCGAGAACGCGCGCAAAGATCCGATTTAAATATTAGGTACCGTTTTGCATGAAGGCTCCATTAAGTTACATTATTTACTGGGTAAGATGTGCGCTTTCATACCTGCCCAGGAGCAACATCATTAATTCTGCATCCAGCTTCATCCCTTTCACCATTAATAAATGACTCCATCTTGGAAAAGCGCTGCCAGTGTTTATTCTGGGGTTTTTTACTTCGTTATCTGGTATCATTTTAGTTCGGGGGTTTTTGGGGGGGCTCACAGGAGGATTATCTGCCTGCACCGGGCGATTAATGAATTCAGACTGAGATGGATTGTTGTTAGGGAAGTGTCTATGAAATGACTGACAGTAGGACCGTGCGAACACAAAAATAAGCATTCGACAAGCATTAAAACATTAAATGCTGTTTTATTATTGTTGATGGTTTATTAACGTTACTGAAGGAACGTTATTTCATTGCAACAGAAACGTTATAGAGGAGAATGACAAACGCTGAGTCGGGACAATGATGGAGCTCAAATCGAATCCGAAGGCCTTTTGGTCCGCGTTTGCCAAAAAAAAAAAGATCACAGCGCCGTGTTCTCCGAAGCTTTAAATCACAATAGAAGAGGCTTGGAGAAAGCGTTACTGGTCAGGAAGTGCAGGCTGTAACTAACCTTTCACACGAACCATCACGAAACCTCGCTGGCGGAAAAAGCGCTTTGAATTTTTTTTTTTTTATTTTTTTTTTTTAAAGTGCACTTTTTGAAACGTATTTTGCTTTTTTAGGGGTGGGGGGTTGGCGGGTAAAAAGGTCACGCCAGTCCTGAAGTGATGGCTTCTTCATGTTGGAGGAGAAAAAGATGTCAGTCTTTAGAGGGTGATTTCATCTAGATAGAAATCAAGGACGTGGAGGAGGAGGAGGAGGAGGAGGAGGAGAGGGAGGAGGAGGGAGGAGGAGGAGGAGAGGGAGGAGGAGGAGGAGGAGGAGGGGAGGAGGAGGAGGAGAGGAGGAGGAGGAGGAGGAGGAGGAGGAGGAGGAGGAGGAGGAGGAGGAGAAGGAGGAGGAGGAGGAGGAGAGGGAGGAGGAGGAGGAGGAGGAGGAAGAGGAGGAGAGGGAGGAGGAGGAGGAGGAGGAGGAGAGGGGAGAGGAGGAGGAGGAGAGAGGAGGAGGAGGAGGAGGAGAGGGAGGAGGAGGAGGAGGAGAGGAGGAGGAGGAGGAGGAGGAGAGGGAGGAGGAGGAGGAGAGGGAGGGGAGGAGGAGGAGGAGAGGGAAGAGGAGGAGGAGGAGGAGGAGAGGGAGGAGGAGGAGGGAGGGAGGAGGAGGAGAGGAGGAGAGGAGAGGGAGGAGGAGGAGGAGGAGGAGGAGAGGGAGGAGGAGAGGAGGAGGAGGAGGAGGAGAGGAGGAGGAGGAGGAGGAGAGGGAGGAGGAGGAGGAGGAGGGGGGGAGGGGGAGGGGAGGAGGAGAGGAGGGGAGGAGGGGGGAGGAGGAGGGAGGAGGAGGGGAGGAGAGGGAGGAGGAGGAGGAGGAGAGGAGGGAGGAGGGGGGGAGGAGGAGGAGGAGGGAGGAGGAGGAGGAGGAGGAGAGGAGAGGAGGAGGAGGAGAGGGAGGAGGAGAGAGGAGAGGAGGAGGAGAGGAGGAGGAGGAGAGGAGGAGGAGGAGGAGGAGAGGAGGAGGAGGAGGAGGAGCGGAGCAGCCACTGAAATACTTATATATGGTTATTGGGGTGGTGAAATATAAATTGAATTCCCCCCCCTCCACCCCCAACCCCTTTGCTGCATAATCAACATTCAGTTCAGTTCAGTTCAGTAAAGAGATAAATATGAGGCGAGGGTATAAAAAAACGTCAACGCTCGTTTCTGGACGTTTATTACACGCACCGCACCATTTGAAATAACGTCGCTCTTCGTGATCTTCCCCGGCCGGGTTTTAAACGAGCGAAAGCGTCGGATTTGAGCCCGAATAAAGCCTACATCTTTAGTAAACAGCACCCGTGTCGAGTCCGTGACCCTGCAGGAATCACCGCGGTCCAATTCCCAGACACTCTGCTGAGCCTCCACAATAGGCAATTTCACATGCTGTTTGTTTTGGGGCTTGTTTCAAGCGTCTGCTTTTCAACAAGTGATATTTATGCTCAATTGGATTGAAATCAACTTGACCAGTGTAAGAGTGGCCACTTTCTCCCCTGATGAACTCTTCAGCTGCGTTGGCCGTGTGTTTCTGGTCATTTTATTGCAGCATGAGAAAGCCGGACGAGTCCGCGGAGTGTTCTGCTGCGAACGGACGGATTTGTGGCTTTTTTCTTGCTGTCGTCGTCGTCGTCGTCGTCGTCGTCGCGACACCGACGTGTTGGTTCTGATTCTTTCTTGTGGCACACTCGTTATTTATGCTACTGAACGGGACACAATCTCATGCAGTGATTTACAGTGCAGTGAACTATAAACCCAGCAATAGTAAAAAAAAAAAAATAATTGGGTCTTTGAAGCATCGCGATTCTCTTCAGTGACTCTGTATTGATGCACAAAACATCATTATCGAGACATTTACGCCGGCTCTTGCGTTATTATGCGTTAAATTACGAACACCACGGGTTAGCGGCGTTAGATTTTGTTTTATTGCTTTCCGGTTTTAATTACCGAAATGATTTAACATAACATGCATTTGAATAACGATGAGGCAGTCTTTTTACACCTCCGCGGGAAGAGCGGCACGCTGTTATGACACGCTATGACAATATTATGACACTCTGGTTTCTCCTACGACGCACTATGCTATTTCTACAGTACGTCACGCTGTGATCTCATTATCGACCTTGTTCTGAAGAATATTCCCATTAAGGTGTTTACACGCGTCGCTTTTAGAATACTGCGGTCACCTTCCTGTTTTTTCGTGTTCTAGAACGTCGATCGCTTAACACGTCACACGTCAGTACGTCACCGCGCCACGCCGTCCGACGTCCCGTCCAGAATTTCACGTATCGGCGTACAGTTTGGTCTTCGTTATGGTGTTCGTATACAGTTTTTGGGTTGCGGTTAATTATTGGTCGTGCGGTACGTGCTAATTGACGACCGTTCGAAGCCGTGGGCCGCGTCCCAAACCGCGTACTTAGCGAAATACGTGTATTTCTCCTACTACACAGCAGGTCAGTGCGCGGTTTGGGACGCGGCCGTGCTCTCTCGTTTGCCGTCAAACGGTCGAGCGCTGCCGTGCGTGTACGCGTCCTGTCGAACAACGCGGTGAAAACTCTCACGCGACGTTAATAGTGCGATTAAGGCGTGTGCGTGTCTGTAACGCACGTCGATAACGCGACTAAAACACAGAACACTCCACACGCCTGAATTCCATCTGTGTTTACTCCGAGTATGACTTTAATCAGATTAAGGTCATCAGTAATCTCTGTTTACATGCTAGTGTCTTAATCAGAGTATCGTCTTTCATATCGGATCATCGTCGTCCGTGTAAACGTAGCGAATGACACACTACACTTTTTTCTTTTTTTTGAATAAATAATTAAATCATCTTTAATCATTAAACAATTTCGATTTCTGGAGCACCCGAGCTTCCTCTGTAGCACCTTCAGCGTGTGCAGCGTGTGCATCACTACGTGGATGAAGCGTTTTCGCAGGATAATACGCCAACTTTTCGTTTTGATCATTTTATTTTTGTATTTTTTATTTATTTATTTATTTTTTTATTTCATTTTTGCTAAATTCACACTTAATCTGAGCATGCACTCAGCATGTGTACGGCAAAAGAACCCTGCTTTCACTAAACGCAGCTTTTATGACTCACCGAATCATAAAAAAAAGAGGAATTCAATAGCAGAAAGGTGCTAGAGGAGGAATATGACAGGCACAAGATAAGTGAAGCCTTCAATTATCAGATAAGTGCAACATGCATCTTCATAAAATCCAGGAACGTTCAAAATTGCTGCTGTGCCAGACAATTTGCACACGAGTCTGCTAAAGTGCATACGTCTTTTCAATGGCTGAACGAGGCAGAAACGTCGAGATGAGCTTAATGCACTCGAGGGGCTTTTAATATCTTTATTTATTTTATTTTTTTTATATATTTATTGCAACACAGAGAACGTGTGTTGGATAAGATTTTTGATAGAAATAAAACACAAGGGTAATAAAAGACGGAGAATGAAGATGTTGTGAGAATATAGGAGAGAACAGAGTCACGCTCTCTTCCTTATAGACCATGTCCCTTAAAAAAAAAGTTCATTATAGCAAGGCCTACGGCCGGACCGAAAAGAGGAAATGCAACACACACGGCACACATAACCAAGAGCATGATCTCCCTCACACACCGACCCATTGTAATCAGAATAACAAAGTCATAATGGCTAATGATAATTTGACTAAATCATACAGCACATGTGCTAATAACAATGCAGAAAAAGCACATAGTTACCATTATAAAGGAGGAAAAAGCACACAGGTGATAAATGACCTGACTCGAAGTCAGCTCAGAAATGCCAGAGAAAGGAAAAGTGGGTTTTAAAAAAACCAAAAGGAGAACTGATAGAGTAAGTGCAAACTCAACAGGTTTCAAGACGTCGGAGGCAAAAACAGCAGCACTGGAAAGAAGCTAAAAATGTAATGAATGATTCACATGTAAATGAATCACATGCATGAATATGAATCACATGAAAATGTATCATATGTAAATGAATCACATGAAAATTCATTGCATGTAAATGAATCACATGTAAATGAATCACATGAAAATCAATTACATGTAAATGAATCACATGTAAATGAATCATATGCATGAATATGAATTACATGAAAATGCATCATATGTAAATGAATCACATGAAAATTCATTGCATGTAAATGAATCACATGTAAATGAATCACATGAAAATCAATTACATGTAAATGAATCACATGTAAATGAATCACATGCATGAATATGAATCACATGAAAATGTATCATATGTAAATGAATCACATGAAAATTAATTACATGAAAATGAATCATATGTAAATGAATCACATGTAAATGAATCACATGCATGAAGATGAATTACATGAAAATGAATCATATGTAAATGAATCACATGTAAATGAATCACATGCATGAATATGAATTACATGAAAATGAATCATATGTAAATGAATCACATGAAAATGAATCATATGTAAATGAATCATATGTAAATGAATCATATGAAAATGAATAAATACACAAAGGCAAAAAGAAGAATGAAGTAAAAAGTAAAAATGAAGAACATTCTCGAATAAACGATAACTGGACATTTCGGGAGACGGAGATGAAAAAACTCGACAGTGGAAATCAGCACAGATCAATTGGCATACGGTTATAATTGAGGATTTGACTATGATCGTGGTCACTCGACAGGTCACTCTGACCATTCCTAGCTGTTATTAGCTAGCTAACTAGCCTAGCGTGCTTTCTATAGTTTGAGCTATTACGATATAATCTGGCTGACAGAACCTATGGTAGAAGCCTATGGCTAGGATAGATCTTCAATCTATGGTCTTCAATTGAAGACGGAAGATCTATGGAAGAGCCATGTTGTTTTTCAGTTGTAAGTTAATGAAATTTTCCAAAAAATTCCCATCGGGGATTAATAAAGTCCACGCATTCATTCGCCCGTCGAATCTTCGTTGCCTTTTACTTTTTTCTTAGGATGTAGTTTGTTTGATAATTTGTTGTTTCTCGTTGTTGCAAGTTTTGATTATTAAAGAATTGTATTTGACAAAAGTCGTATGAAAAAGAAAAGAAAAGAAATGTGGGATTCAACGGCAATGAAACTGACAGACAGACAGACAGACAGACAGACAGACAGACAGACAGACAGACGTATTTTGTTGATCCCCAAAGGGAATCATATTTGCTCACTAACAAGACTCATTTCTTTCACGGTCACTTTGTCCTCCATGTTAGTTTTTCTCGCTTCAAACTTAGGCTGAAGGTCAAAAAACAGCACTCAAGGTCACTCGGTGCTTTTCTGAAAAGTACATTTAAAAAAAAAAAAAAAAAAAAAGTTTGGAATTTCTGCTGCAACAAAAGATAAACTGACGATGGCAGAGCTTTTCTTTAAAAAAAAACAACAATCTGCTGGCGATGGGTAAAATGAACGGTAAAATCAGACTTATGTTGTTTATGAGGATGAGTTTCAAAAGGAATTTTTAAGGAATATTATGCGAGGATCTTCGCCCGCAGGTGAACCGGATTAAAATAGCTGGATCGATTCGTCTGAGGTAACTGCGTCTTCACTGGAAATGAAAAGAACAAAAAAAAACACACACACACACACACACAACTTGAAATCACGGTCTGCAAGTCATGATTGTTTGGTCGACGAGACCCATAAGAAGTCCTGGAGCTTTAAAAAGTCAGTTCATGTTCATATCAGTCATCAACCATGGCGTTATTAGTGATGTCAGTTTTTTAGAATCTTCTGGGATTTTCACACCCGACAAAGAGTGGTTCGAAAAACCAAAAAAACACCCTGAGAGCGGAGGTTCTGTAAGCAGAAAGACTGGTTTGGGCTGACAGGAAGGCTACACTAACTCAAATAATCAATCTGTAGAACCGTGGTGAGCAGAAAAGCATCTCAGAACAAACAACACGTCAAACCCTGAGGCAGAAGATCACACCAGGTTCCACTCCGGTCAGCCGAGAACAGGAATCTGTGGACACGGGTCCTTCTCATCTCCAGCTGTCACTGAGATCACACGTCTCCTCATTCTGATGTTTGATGTGAACATTACCTGAAGCTCTTGACATGCATCTGCATGAGTTTACGACTCGCTCTTGCTGCCACACGATTGGCTGATTGAATAAAATCGCACGGATGTGTCTGATAACGTGTAGCTCACCTGATGGGCTGATGTGTCTCCAGGTGATCTTCGGCTCTGGTTTCCCGCTGGCTAAACAGAAGAGTGAAATATCGCCGCCTTCGTTTACCGTGATGTCCGATGAGATGTCGTATATTTTGGGAGGAACTGAAACAAAAAAGTAGAAAAGTGCAGATTTACAAAGATGTGTCATAAAATACTGGATGAATTAGACATCGTTTCAATATTCCGCATTTATTAAACTAGCATGATGTGTTAATAGACTAGTGAAACGGTGCGTCGATGCCAGATTCATTTCTAACAACGAGGAAATCAAGGAAATCACATCCTACTAATATCCTGGGGTGTAGAGATAGACGCAACACTCTCCTGCAGGGTCTAAACGTTTAAAAGGCTAATGTTTTGCTAACTGTCAGCATGTAATTTACTTAAGGTTGGGGGTTTATGGGTTTTATGGTTAGGGGTTAAGTCTAATGTTAAGGGGTTTATGTTTAGGGGTTAGGATTAAGGTCAGGGGTTTATGGTTAGGGGTTAAGTCTAATGTTAGGGGTTTATGGTTAGGGGTTAGGATTAAGGTCAGGGGTTTATGGTTAGGGGTTAGGATTAAGGTCAGGGGTTTATGGTTAGGATTTAAGTTAGGGGTTTATGGTTAGGGGTTAAGTCTAATGTTAGGGGTTTATGGTTAGGGGTTAGGATTAAGGTCAGGGGTTTATGGTTAGGGGTTAAGTCTAATGTTAGGGGTTTATGGTTAGGGGTTAGGATTAGGGTTTATGGTTAGGGGTTAGGATTAAGGTTAGGGTTTATGGCTAGGGGTTTATGGTTAGGGGTTAAGTCTAATGTTAGGGGTTTATGGTTAGGGGTTAGGATTAAGGTCAGGGGTTTATGGTTAGGGGTTAGGATTAAGGTCAGGGGTTTATGGTTAGGGGTTAAGTCTAATGTTAGGGGTTTATGGTTAGGGGTTAGGATTAAGGTCAGGGGTTTATGGTTAGGGGTTAAGTCTAATGTTAGGGGTTTATGGTTAGGGGTTAGGATTAAGGTCAGGGGTTTATGGTTAGGGGTTAGGATTTATGTTAGGGGTTTATGGTTAGGGGTTAGGATTAAGGTCAGGGGTTTATGGTTAGGGGTTAAGTCTAATGTTAGGGGTTTATGGTTAGGGGTTAGGATTAAGGTCAGGGGTTTATGGTTAGGGGTTAGGATTAAGGTCAGGGGTTTATGGTTAGGGGTTAAGATCTAAGGTTAGGGGTTTATGGTTAGGGGTTAGGATTAAGGTCAGGGGTTTATGGTTAGGGGTTAGGATTAAGGTCAGGGGTTTATGGTTAGGGGTTAGGATTAAGGTCAGGGGTTTATGGTTAGGGGTTAGGATTTAGTTAGGGGTTTATGGTTAGGGGTTAGGATTAAGGTCAGGGGTTTATGGTTAGGGGTTAGGATTAAGGTCAGGGGTTTATGGTTAGGGGTTAGGATTAAAGTCAGGGGTTTATGGTTAGGGGTTTATGGTTATGGGTTAAATCTAAGGTAAGGGGTTTATGGTTAGGGGTTAGCATTAAGGTCAAGGGTTTATGGTTAGGGATTAGGGTTTATGGTTAGGAGTTTATGGGTTAGGATTTAAGTTAGGGGTTTATGGTTAGGGGTTAGGATTAAGGTTAGGGGTTTATGGTTAGGGGTTTATGGTTACGGGTTAAATCTAAGGTAAGGGGTTTATGGTTAGGGGTTAGGATTAAGGTCAAGGGTTTATGGTTAGGGATTAGGGTTTATGGTTAGGAGTTTATGGTTAGGATTTAAGTTAGGGGTTTATGGTTAGGGGTTAGGATTAAGGTCAAGGGTTTATGGTTAGGGATTAGGGTTTATGGTTAGGAGTTTATGGTTAGGATTTAAGTTAGGGGTTTATGGTTAGGGGTTAGGATTAAGGTTAGGGTTTATGGCTAGGAGTTTATGGTTAGGGGTTAGGATTTAAGTTAGGGATTTATGGTTGGGGCAATTTGCTTACAAATTCCACATTATATTAAAGAACAATATGTCATTTTTCATCAATTTAAAGTTACATTTAACGTTGTGGAATGTCAGTGAAACAAGTTAGTTCCTGTTCTGACTCGTGTCACAGTGGCTATAAACAGTCGTTCCCTCTTCAGCATCTCTTTTACTCTCTCTTGCAGCGTGTGATGTTAAGGAGAAACGCGAAGTGTCCTGAAGATGTGGGAAAAGTTACACCTTAAAATCTGACCGCATTACTATGTGCTGGCAGTGGAGACTCCTTCCATAAATGCTAACACCTTCGGACCAATCAGGATCCAGAATTCAACAGTGCTGTGGTAGAAAGCTTGCAATAACCGCCTGTCATGGTTTAAAAATCATATCATAAACAAAAGCAATCTGATGAGATGAATGAATAATTGCTGCCTTTGCTTAACGAAAGGGCCGCCCCAGTTCCGTACGGTTCTTATCAACAAAATACTCACACTGATTTTATTGCATTTATTCCCTTCGCGGATTAGGATCATCCCGGACCGGGTTCTTAATATTTTAGAATAAGTGCGATGAACACGACTAAATCAGACAAATCTAGCGGTCTGTTATAAGTTGTGTTGTGGGCCAGTCTCTGCAGAAATGTTTAACAGCAGCTTACTGGAAGAGCAGGGAAATGTGCGTAATATTTCTCGTCACTTGTCTGTGAGAATCATGAATATATAATGAATATATAATGCTCTCGAACAGAAAGATAGTGTAGCATCCTGAGGCCCAAACAAGTACAAGAAATCTGTTATTCCCCAAGCAACTGAGCTGGCGGTTTGAAAATCGAGAGTGGTTTTGAGTGGTACGAACAAGTCTAATATCATTTATGATCAACCTGAAATAACCCGCGATGACGTCATCTAACGTCTCGGCTATCTGACAGTTTCCTGCTGGTGTTAACAGTGAAGATTATAAACCTTTATAAAC
>CM022767.1:2672524-2810024 GCA_012411365.1 Ameiurus melas
TGCTACTGCTACTGCTATTGCTGCTAGTTGGCTACAGCTACTGCTACAGTGCTGCTGCTGCACTGCTACTATTTTTGCTACTGCTGTTGCTACAGTGTGCTACTGCTACTGCAGTTTTGCTACTGCTGCTGCTACTTACTGCTCCTTCTGCTACTACTGTTACTGCCTAGTTCTGCTGCTGCTACTGCTACGTTACTGCTGCTGCTACTGCTACTGCTGCTGCTACTGCTGCACTGGTTCTGCTACAGCTACTGCTGCAGTTGCTGCTACTGCTGCTGCTATTTTTGCTGCTGCTGTTGCTACAGTGCTACTTACTGCTACTACTAGTTTTGCTACTGCTGTTGCTGCTGCTGCTAGTTCTGCTGCTGTTACTGCTACTTCGTTGTAGCTGGTTCTGCTGCTTTACTGCTATTGCTACTGCACTGCTACTGCTTCTGCTACTACTGCTTGTCTGCTACTGCTGTTGCTGCTAGTTCTGCTGCTGCTATTGCTGCTGGTTCCTGCTACTGCTGCTAGTTTTGCTACTGCTGCTGCTACTGCTGCTATTGCTACTAGTTCTGCGCTGCTGCTGTTGCTGCTAGTTCTGCTGCTGCTGCTAGTTTTGCTGCTGCTACTACTGCTATTGCTGCTACTTGCTGCTGCGCTGCTACTGCTGCTGCTGTTTTTGCTGCTGCTATTGCTACAGTACTACTGCTACTGCTGTTTTGCTGCTACTGTTGCTGACGTTACTGCTGCTGCTGCTATTTTTGCTGCTATTGCACAGTTACTGCTACTGCTGCCAGTTTTGCTGCTACTGTTGCTACTGCTACTAGTTCTGCTACTGCTGCTACTAGTTCGCTACTGCTACTGCTACAGTTGCTACTGCTGCTACTATTTTTGCTACTACTGTTACTACAGTTACTGCTGCAGTTTTACTGCTGCATTACTGCTACAGGTTACTGCTGCTATTACTACTGGTTCTGCACGCAGCTACTGCTACAGTTACTACTACTGCTACTAGTTCTGCTGCTGCTGCTGCTACTTGCTACTAGTTCTGCTACAGCTACTGCTGCAGTTACTGCTGCTACTACTAGTTCTACTGCTACTGCTGCTACTGCTGCTGCTAGTTCTGCTGCAGCTACTGCTGCTACTGCTAGTTTTGCTACTGCTGATGCTGGCCTGCTGGTTCTGCTGCTGCTACTGCAGTTGCTGCTGTTGCTGCTAGTTTTGCTACGCTGCTGCTGCTATTGCTGCTGTTGCTGCTGCTGCTGCTAGTTCTGCTGCTACTGCTGCTGCTGCTGCTGCTGCTGGTTCTGCTGCTACTGTTGCTGCTAGTTCTGCTGCTACTGTGCTACTAGTTCTGCTACTGCTGCTGCTAGTTTTGCTGCTGCTGCTGCTACTGTTGCTGCGCTAGTTCTGCTACTGCTGTTGCTACTAGTTCTGCTGCTACTGCTGCTAGTTTTGCTGCTGCTGCTGCTACTGTACCTGCTGCTGCTGCTACAGTTGCTGCTGCTGCTGCTGTTTTTGCTGCTGCTATTGCTGCAGTTGCTGCTACTGCTGCTGTTTTCCGCTGCTACTATTGCTGCTAGTTTGCTGCTACTGCTACCAGTTTTGCTGCTGTACTATACCTTGCTGGTACTGCTGCTACTGTTGCTACTGGTTCTGCTAGCTACTGCTACAGTTGCTGCTGCTGCTACTATTTTGCCTGCTATTGCTGAGTTGCTACTGCTACTGTTTTTGCTACTGTTACTACAGTTACTGCTGCTACTAGTTTTGCTGCTACTATTGCTGCCTACTAGTTCTGCTACTGCTATTGCTACTAATTTCTGCTACTGCTGCTGCTACAGTTACTGCTACTGCTACTGTTTTTGCTACTGTTGCTGCAGTTGCACTGCCTGCTGCATACTACTACTGTTGCTACAGTTGCTGCTACTACTACCAGTTTTGCTACTACTGTTACTGCTACAGTTTCTACTACTGCTGTTACTACTAGTTCTGCTACTACTGCCGCATTGCTACTACTACTACTGTTTTTGCTGCTACTATTGCACGTTGCTGCTGCTGCTATTTTTGCTGCTGTTGCTGCAATCTGCTGCTGCTGCTACCGGTTTTGCTGCTACTGTGCTACTGCTACTGATTTCTGCTACGCTGTTGCTGCTAGTTCTGCTACCGCGCTGCTGCGATTGCTGCTGCTGCTGCTAGTTCTGCTGCTACTACTGCTGCTGTTACTGCTAGTTCTGCTACTGCTACTGCTACAGTTGCTACTACTACTGGTTGCTGACGCTGCTGCTACTACTCGTTCTGCTGCTGCTATTGCTACTAGTTCTGCTGCTACTGCTATACGTTACTGCTACTGCTACTATTTTTGCTACTGCTATTGCTACCAGTTGCTGCTGCTGCCGGGTTTTGCTGCGCTGTGCTACTGCTGCTAGTTCTGCTGCTGCTAGTTCTGCTGTGCTGCTACAGTTACTCCTGCTGCTAGTTCTGCTACTGCTGCTGCTGCTGTGCTACGTTCTGCTACAGCTACTGCTACAGTGTGCTGCTGCTACTAGTTCTGCTGCTGCTGCTACTGCTACTGCTGCTGGTTCTGTGCGCTACTACTGCTGCTGCTACTAGTTTTGCTGCTGCTATTACTGTTACTGTGGTTTCTGCTGCTGCTGCTGCTACAGTTGCTGCTGTTGCGCTGGTTTGCTGCGACTGCTGCTGCTATTGCTACTGTTGCTGCTGCTGCTGCTGGTTCTGCTGCTGCTGCTACTGGTGCTGCTGCTGCTGCTGGTTCTGCTGCTGCTGTTGCTGCTAGTTCTGCTGCTGCTGTTGCTGCTAGTTGCTGCTGCTGCTGCTGTTTGCTGCTGCTGCTGCTGCTGCTGTTGCTGCTGGTTCTGCTACTGCTGTTGCTACTAGTTCTGCTGCTACTGGCTGGTTTTGCTACTGCTGACTGCTGCTACGTTTACTGCTACTGCTACTGTTTTTGCTACTGCTACTGTTCTGCTGCTACTCGTTGCTGCAATTGCTACTGCTACTACTGTTTTCTGCTACTATTGCTACAGTTGCCTCTGCTGCTAGTTTGCTACTACTGTTTACTGCATACTGCTAGTGCTGCGACTACTACTACTTCTACTACTACTATTACTACTAATTCTACTACTACTACTACTACAATTACTACTACTACTACTATTTTTTTACTACTACTACTATTACTACAATTACTACTACTACTACTAATTTTACTACTACTATTACTACTACTACTAATTCTACTACTACTATTACTACTAATTCTACTACAACTACTACTACAATTACTACTACTACTACTAATTCTACTACTACTACTACTATTACTACTAATTCTACTACAACTACTACTACAATTACTACTACTACTACTACTAATTCTACTACTACTATTACTACTAATTCTACTAATGCTACTGCTATTACTGCTAACTACTAATATCCCCATTACTACTTCTAATAGCACTACTACTACTTCTACTGTACTTCTAATAGCACTCCTACCTCTGCTTCTACTACTACTACTAATAATAATAACAATAATAATAATAGAATCCATTATACAGAGTCTTTCTAACAATCAAGGTTACTATTTGGAAAAAAAAAATTATCTTTCAAAGATTTTAAGCTAGAATTTTTTTTTTTAGAGATAAAGAGCAGATTTGTAGCATTTTGCATCCACCTGCATGTGTGCTCATGGCCAGTGGTTCTACCTCAGTTTTTTTCTTTTTTAAAATACACAGTGATCAGGAAGAAGCAGAGCATCTGGCCTACGACGAGATAATCACACTCTTTAGAGGTGGTCCCGCTCGTCCACACCCACTGCTGTAAAAGGTAGACATTAGAGTAATTAACTCTCCTGTAGCCACAGCAGTGGGTCAGCGTGACGGGAGCAAGTTAAATACGAGCTCAGTAAAGCTCGGTTTAAATCCGAAGCAGCAGTCGTGTCACTGCTCGATGCTGTGTAACTGAGCAGTGTGAAGGTAGACGTGGTAATGATACCTTAATTCCCCACCATTCAACTATAAACACGTACAGAATGCACAGACACTCCACATTTTGTTTAAAGAAAAAAAAAAAGAAGGAAAAAAAAAAGGCACTTCCTGAAGATAAATAAATAAATATTCTAGTGAATGCAGCAGTTCCAGCAGCGTTAAACACTGTTCCGTAGTAAATAGAACATTTGGATGAGTTTGTGTTATTGACGCACGGCCCAGTCGCTCGTAAACACCAGCACAAAGTGCTGCGTTTGTCTCGTATCAGTGTTTAACAGGATCGAGACCTCTAACAGCACACGCTGAGCTGTCAATCCTCATTCACTCACTTACACTAATACTGTTCAGAGTGGCGATATAGAGATATAAACAGAATGACAGCACAGTTCAATTCTGGAATCTGATTGGTCAGAAGGTGCTGATTATTCTAATGCATTATTGTTGTTTCGATGGAAACATAAGACTAATAATAAACACTTAAAAAAGGAAAGACTAAATGATGAATTGGTCATTTAAAAAGCATGGACATCCACCAATCAGTTTTCAGCAAGTATTTAAAAAAACATGGCTGCCATCAGCCAATCAGTTTTCAGCAAGTATTTAAAAAAACATGGCCGCCATCCGCCAATCAGTTTTCAGCAAGTATTTACAAAAACATGGCTGCCATCAGCCAATCAGTTTTCAGCAAGTATTTAAAAACATCGCTGCCATCAGCCAATCCAGTTTTCAGCAAGTATTTACAAACAACTGGCCACCATCAACCCACCAGTTTTCAGCAAGTATTTACAAAAACATGGCCACCATCCACCAATCAGTTTTTCAGCAAGTATTTAAAAAAACATGGCCACCATCCACCAATCAGTTTTCAGCAAGTATTTAAAAAACATGGCCGCCATCCACCAATCAGTTTTCAGCAAGTATTTAAAAAACATGGCGCCATCAGCCAATCAGTTTTCAGCAAGTATTTACAAAAACATGGCTGCCATCAGCCAATCAGTTTTCAGCAAGTATTTACAAAAACATGGCCACCATCAACCACACCAGTTTTTCAGCAAGTATTTGCAAAAAACATGGCTGCCATCAGCCAATCAGTTTTTCAGCAAGTATTTACAAAAACATGGCCACCATCAACCCACCAGTTTTCAGCAAGTATTTACAAAAACATGGCCACCATCCACCAATCAGTTTTCAGCAAGTATTTACAAAAACATGGCCACCATCCACCAATCAGTTTTTCAGCAAAGTATTTAAAAAACATGGCCGCCATCCACCAATCAGTTTCAGCAAGTATTTAAAAAAACATGGCCCCATCCGCCAATCAGTTTTCAGCAAGTATTTAAAAACAAAACTGCCATCACCAATCAGTTTTCAGCAAGTATTTACAAAACACGGTACCATCCACCAATCAGTTTTCAGCAAGTATTTAAAAAAACATGGCCGCCATCCACCAATCAGTTTTCAGCAAGTATTTAAAAAACATGGCCGCCATCCGTAATCAGTTTTCCGCAAGTATTTAAAAAACGGCACGCCATCCGCCAATCAGTTTTCAGCAAGTATTTAAAAAAACATGGCTGCCATCAGCCAATCAGTTTTCAGCAAGTATTTAAAAAAACATGGCCGCCATCCACCAATCAGTTTTCAGCAAGTATTTAAAAAACATGGCCACCATCCACCAACAGTTTTCAGCAAGTATTTAAAAACATGGCCACCATCCGCCAATCAGTTTTCAGCAAGTATTTACAAAAACATGGCCACCATCCACCAATCAGTTTTCAGCAAGTATTTTAAAAAAACATGGCCGCCATCCACCACAGTTTCAGTATGAAAAACATACGCCATCAGCCAATCAGTTTTCAGCAAGTATTTAAAAAACATGGCCGCCATCAGTCAATCAGTTTTCAGCAAGTATTTACAAAAACATGGCTGCCATCAGCCAATCAGTTTTCAGCAAGTATTTACAAAACATGGCCACCATCAACCCACCAGTTTTCAGCAAGTATTTCAAAAACATGGTCCATACCAATCAGTTTTCAGCAAGTATTTACAAAAACATGGCCGCCATCAGCCAATCAGTTTTCAGCAAGTATTTACAAAAACATGGCTGCCATCAGCCAATCAGTTTTCAGCAAGTATTTACAAAAACATGGCCACCATCAACCAATCAGTTTTCAGCAAGTATTTAAAAAAACATGGCCGCCATCAGCCAATCAGTTTTCAGCAAGTATTTAAAAAAACATGGCCGCCATCCGCCAATCAGTTTTCAGCAAGTATTTACAAAAACATGGCCACCATCAACCCACCAGTTTTCAGCAAGTATTTACAAAAACATGGCTGCCATCAGCCAATCAGTTTTCAGCAAGTATTTACAAAAACATGGCCACCATCAACCCACCAGTTTTCAGCAAGTATTTACAAAAACATGGCCACCATCCACCAATCAGTTTTCAGCAAGTATTTACAAAAACATGGCCACCATCCACCAATCAGTTTTCAGCAAGTATTTAAAAAAACATGGCCGCCATCCACCAATCAGTTTTCAGCAAGTATTTAAAAAAACATGGCCGCCATCCGCCAATCAGTTTTCAGCAAGTATTTAAAAAACATGGCTGCCATCAGCCAATCAGTTTTCAGCAAGTATTTACAAAAACATGGCCACCATCCACCAATCAGTTTTCAGCAAGTATTTAAAAAAACATGGCCGCCATCCACCAATCAGTTTTCAGCAAGTATTTAAAAAAACATGGCCGCCATCCGCCAATCAGTTTTCAGCAAGTATTTAAAAAAACATGGCCGCCATCCGCCAATCAGTTTTCAGCAAGTATTTAAAAAAACATGGCTGCCATCAGCCAATCAGTTTTCAGCAAGTATTTACAAAAACATGGCCACCATCCACCAATCAGTTTTCAGCAAGTATTTAAAAAAACATGGCCGCCATCCACCAATCAGTTTTCAGCAAGTATTTAAAAAAACATGGCCGCCATCCGCCAATCAGTTTTCAGCAAGTATTTAAAAAAACATGGCCACCATCCACCAATCAGTTTTCAGCAAGTATTTACAAAAACATGGCCGCCATCCACCAATCAGTTTTCAGCAAGTATTTAAAAAACATGGCCGCCATCCGCCAATCAGTTTTCAGCAAGTATTTAAAAAAACATGGCTGCCATCAGCCAATCAGTTTTCAGCAAGTATTTACAAAAACATGGCCACCATTAACCCACCAGTTTTCAGCAAGTATTTAAAAAACATGGCGCCATCCATCAATCAGTTTTCAGCAAGTATTTAAAAAAACATACGCCATCACCAATCAGTTTTCAGCAAGTATTTAAAAAAACATGGCCGCCATCCACCAATCAGTTTTCAGCAAGTATTTACAAAAACATGGCCACCATCAACCCACCAGTTTTCAGCAAGTATTTACAAAAACATGGCCACCATCAACCCACCAGTTTTCAGCAAGTATTTAAAAAAACGCGCCATCCGCCAATCAGTTTTCAGCAAGTATTTAAAAAACATAGCCGCCATCCACCAATCAGTTTTCAGCAAGTATTTACAAAAACATGGCCACCATCAACCCACCAGTTTTCAGCAAGTATTTACAAAAACATGGCCACCATCAACCCACCAGTTTTCAGCAAGTATTTACAAAAACATGGCCACCATCCACCAATCAGTTTTCAGCAAGTATTTAAAAAAACATGGCCGCCATCCACCAATCAGTTTTCAGCAAGTATTTAAAAAAACATGGCCGCCATCCACCAATCAGTTTTCAGCAAGTATTTACAAAAACATGGCCGCTATCAGCCAATCAGTTTTCAGCAAGTATTTACAAAAACATGGCCGCCATCCACCAATCAGTTTTCAGCAAGTATTTATAAAAACATGGCCGCTATCAGCCAATCAGTTTTCAGCAAGTATTTACAAAAACATGGCCGCTATCAGCCAATCAGTGTTTGATAGGGCCTCAGCCCTACAGGTAACTGCTACCAAACGCAAAAAAAAGTCTATTACATCCCGAGTCCTTTCCCCTTCAGTGAATCAGCACGGCGGAATTCTTTTCGTGCTTGGTCTGGAAGCTGCTTTAGGTGAAAAAGCAAAATCCATAAATGCAGTAAACGACAGTAAATGTTGGCACCTCTGCGTGAAGGTAAGGAATTCGATTTGAACATTTGCCCATGTTTCTGCATCCAGTTACCGCATGTGGCTTTAAGCTGGAATGAAATGAAATTGCACGCTCTGAAGTATTCGAGGCGAGTCAAACAGCTGCTCAGCTCAACAGTCCGAAGACTGAGAGCTCTTCTATCTTTCCATGAGTACATAATGAAATAATATTTAATCTCTAACCCGAGGTGTCTCCAGCCCGTGTTGACATCCGCATGTCAAATCCACATTTTCCTCCATTAGCGTTTGCAGAGGAGCTGCTGAGACAGTTTAGGCGCCGTCAATGGGCAGGGCTTTATCTGCTCGCCATCCACAGAGCGAATAAAGGCGCTTCTAATGACGGCACCTTTGAATTGCAGAAATGCTTACAGCGGCACTATTAAAATGCATGGGCGTTTCTCCAGCATGGTTTTTCCTTCATACAGACATTGACAGGTTCCCCAGAGCTGACTGCTGCCACCGGATGAGCCCGTTACCTCACACCTCCTGCCAGCCTACACTGCAATTACCGAGTGGAGAGAGGATGCTGTCATGATGCAGGCTAACGTGCGCGAAGGAGTTGAGAGACGAGAGTCGAGAGCGAGCTCGTTCGTACACACATCGCATTTCGGTTTCCATTTTGTACAGGAGGAAACGTACGACATGCAGCGGCCCTTCCACTTGCAAGTGCAGTGTGGAACTGTAAAACCAACGAACCCCCGGCATTTCGAATTCTGGATTCTGATTGGTCAGAAGGTGTTGATTAATTTTCTATAACAGCAGCTCTGATATATGATCAAATATATGATCTTGTCTATGCCAACAACTTACACGTAGACCTGTACGGTGGAAACTTCGCACAAACGAATACAAAAAAAAAAAAATGTGGTGATGCTTCCTGTACGGTTTATTGATGTTTAAGGTCTATTTAGCATTTATGGAAGGAGTCTCCAGTATCAGAGGCAAAGCTGCAGCTTTCCAACATCTTCAGGGCAGTTTCTCAGAAACAAGACGGCTTTTTTTTGTCTTGAAAATGAGAGGCTTGCGAGGGAATGACTGTTTATCGCTGCTATAAACTGTGTAATGTGTGCCATGTAAGTGATAACAGGAACTCACTTGTTTTGCAAATGCAACTAGAAATGGATAAAAATACGCCATGTTGTTCGTTAATGACTAAAAAGTTGAACCATCGCCAATCCGACGTGGCATACAAAGAATAAAAGCGCTGGGAGACGCTATAGGAAAATAATCAATGTCTGTGTGGTAAACACAATGTTTCGCTTCATTAAGACACAAAGTATCTTATTCCAGACTTTAAATAGAATTAGATGTGAGTTAAAGTTGCAGGACCTGGGATTATAATCTGAAACACAAAGATATTGCCACGGAATATATTTCGTGTGAAAAATCGGTCATTTGATCTATTATTACGTGCCAGGCTTCGTATTAGCTTTACTAGCGGCGCAACCTGAGGCAGCTGTAGTAGCCGTGTACAACCACCAGAGGCACCACCACATTCCTATACATCTATAAATCGTCTCCGAGTGAAACACAAAGTCAAACGCACTAATCTGTTGTTTTGTAAAACGGTTTGTTTGATTTGCATAATGCGTCCCAAGCTGTGTATTAGCAAATGAACGCAGCTTCTAAGTGCACCTTTGAGACGGGTAGCACAACAATGCTAGAATGACACACGCTGACGGTCCTTAAGTCCGTTTCGAATATGAATTGATGCCGTCGTGCTCCGAATACAGTCTTAGACTGGAGGAGTTTTGCTACATTTGGGACACACCCATTATTAGCTACCTGGCTAAGACACGAGGCGTTGTTGAGAAAGAAGACCTTGTCCAGCTCGGTGTATGCTGTAGCATATATTTGGGGAGAGTCTTTGACTGTACTACGTTCAGGTGCGACGATGTGGGACAAATCGGAGCTGGCGTATGGCATGCGAGTTGACCTGACACCTCTGACTGTGAATTATTGTGAATTACTGTGAAAGCGTTTTAAACCACTATTTTAAAATTGATCGACAACATACTGAATTCCAAAGCGGTTCAAAAGAAATGCAACGAAACAGCACTCAAACTATTAATTTGACCAAATTATGGAATATTTCTTGGCTATTTATTACGACGCGAATGAATATTAAATATAGGAAGTGAATTAAATTCAACTGGGAGAAAATAAAGCACGAATATACATATTTAAAACTTTCCTGACCCTAGTGGAAACGACCGATCGACCTTCTATGGTTTCTCTGAGTGCGGGTTTGGAGATGTCACGGCCGCTATTGCAGGACCAGATTAGCGTGAAGAAATGAGCGTACCTGCGTTTTAATAACCAAAAATAAAAGAGAAACGTCGGCTTGAATACGAGCTCTCCGGAAAAATGACTCCCAAAACGGACGAAAACTGCTAAAGATGCCTCGTCTCATGCGGACGTGTCCTCTATTAACCTCAGCAGCCCTGTACACCGTCAGACGAGACCGGCCTGAATTATCTTTCGTCCAGTTGTAAAAACAGGCCTCCGTTTTAAATCCTGCGTTTAAATAAAAACCAGGGAACGTCCATCAACATCAGTCCTTTCTCGTCCTAATGGAAAAGCGGTCCCTGAGAAGAAGGCGTCCGTTAATTAGTTATCTGAAGCCATTACGGCGGAACAGGCCGAGAGGTACGCGCGGACAAAAGGGTCAGAACCGTGCGTTTTATAGAACGCCGTTTATTCAGAGCTAGGATTTGTGCGGTCTAAAATCGAGACCCGTGTCCTGCCGAGGTCCCTGCTGTGTTTTTACCTTCACTCTCTCCGTGCGCTTGAGAACAGTCTGGCTGTTTCCAAAATGTCCAGAACATTGCCAAAATAATGCCTCACAGGACGCTTTGGGCTGAAAGACTGGACTCCAAACCCCTACGACTGATAATCTGCCCATTACACCAACATTTCACCTTAACTGCTCAGAAGTTCGATCCTAAGTTGAAGCCTACATTTGCATTAAAACGTTTCAATCACGAGCGTGTCATGCAAGTCTGCATCCCACATAATCCATCCATCCATCCATCTTCTGCACCACTTATCCTACACAGGGTCACGGGGAGCCTGGAGCCTATCCCAGGGGACTCGGGGACCCTGGACGGAGTGCCAACTCATCACAGGGCACATTCACACACACATTCATGCACTACGGACAATTTTGGTAATGCCAGTCAGCCTACAAGGTAGGTATTCGGGCTAGCGGAGGAAACCGGAGTACCCGGAGGAAACCCCCGAAGCACAGAGAGAACATGCAAGCTCTGCGTACACAGGGCGGAGGCGGGATTCCAGCCTCCGACCCTATCCCTCATAATGTCCTGGTTAACTGCAACAGGTACTATTACTATTGTTAGGGTCCATTAGGAAAATGACGAAACCTGGCAGGAATACCAGAAATGGTGGTCATCAAGTCGTAGCCTTGGGGCTCAACAGCGCCCCCTTTGAGAGTTTCTTATTAACAGTTTACATACATCTACGATGAAGGCATTCAAGCTAAAAACTCGACACGTTTCATATTAGCACGTTTCTTGTGTTAAGTCAATTAGAGTAACTGCTGTAGATAAATCATTTTAATTTAACAGCTAAGAGACAGGTTTATTTCAGCTTTTATTTACCATATAAGATTTACAACGGGTCAAAAGTTTACATACACCGTGTTAGCATATGGTGTCATTGCCTTTTAACTGCCACAATCCACAAACTTCTCCCAATAATTTTCTACCACAATCATCTCCCAATCCTCCACAAACTTCTCCTGGCACTTTTCTCTCCCAATACTTTCCTCCACAATCTTCTTCTAGCACTTTTCTCCCACAATCTTCTCCTAATACCTTTCTTCCACAATCTTCACCCAGTACTTTTCCTCCACAAACTTCTAGCACTTTTCCTCCACAATCTTCTCCCAATACTTTCCTCCACAAACTTCTCCTAGCATTTTTCTCTCCCAATCTTCTCATAACACTTTTCCTCCACAATCTTCTCCCAATACTTTTCCTCCACAAACTTCTCCTAGCATTTTTCTCTCCCAATCTTCTCATAACACTTTTCCTCCACAATCTTCTCCCAATACTTTTCCTCCACAAACTTCTCCTAGCATTTTTCTCTCCCAATCTTCTCCCAAACCTTTCCCCCCCACCTCCCCCCACTCCCCCCCCCCCACCATCCCCCCCCACTTCTCTCCCCCCCACCCTACCCCCAACAAATAGCTCCCAACCCACCCTAACACCACCCCCCCCCCAACACTCCCCCCCCCAAACCTCCCCCGGCCCTTCCCCCCCCCACTCCCCCCCCCCACCACCATCCCCCCCACCCCCACCCCCCCCCAAACACCTCCCCACCACCCCCCTCCCCCAACCCCACCCCCCCCCCCACCCCACACACTTCCACCCCCCCCCCCCCCCCCCCCCACCCCCCCCACCCCCACCCCCCACTCACACACACTCCCCAACCCACAATAATATTTTAAAATTAAATTTTAAAATTTCAAAATTTTAAAATTAAATTTTTAAATTCAAAATTTTCAAATTTTTTTCACAAAACCAAAAAACAACACAACAAAAAAAAAAAAAAAAAAAAAAAAAAAAAAAAAAAAAAAAAAAAAAAATTCAACAAAAAAAAAAAATTCAAAATTTTTAAAAAATAAAATTTTCCTTTTCCTCCACAATCTTCTCCCAATACTTTCCTCCACAATCTTCTTCTAGCACTTTTCTCCCACAATCTTCTCCCAATACTTTCCTCCACAATCTTCTCCCAATACTTTCCTCCACAATCTTCTCCTAGCACTTTTCTTCCACAATCTTCTCCCAATACTTTGCTGGAATTGTTGTTCTTTCCTCCGGATCGAACTGGTGTAACACAGTCAGGTTTGCAGGCCTCCTCGCTCGGACACGCTTTTTCAGTTCAGTCCAAAGATTTTCTGTGGGATTCAGGTCAGGGCTTTGTCACGGCCGCTCCGACACTTTCACTTTGATCCTAGCAAACCTCTATAGTATAACAAAAAAAACGGCTTAAAAACAACAATGTCCTGCTGGAATACACAGTTGCGACCAATTTTCAAAGTCTCAAGGTATTGCTTCAGTATTTCCAGATAATCATCCTTCTTCATGATTCCATCTATTTTCTGAAGCGCACCATATTCTTTTCTAGGAAAAACCCCCAAAACATGATGTGGCCTTCCCAATGAACTCCTAATTATCCCATTGGCCTTGGTTTGTCTGTGTTTTCCCCCTAATTTGTGTTTTTGTTTGCTTTTTTGGCGAATTTCTTTTCATATTATATTGACGGTTAGAAAATGAATAACAATTACAGGAGCTTCGCAGCGAAACAATAATCCAAAACACAAACCGAAAACAGGGAAGTCATTAAAGTGATTAGCGAATATTTATAATCCATTCAGGAAAGGGTTGCGCAAACCTTTTAAACTTTCCAAAGCGTTCAGTTTAACACTGTCGCCATCACGTTCGGTAAACACACGCCACCTGACCTGTTCTTCGTCGTTGTTACTTATGTAAATGAAGGAACATCTCTTAAGGAAAATTACATCAGAGTGCGCAGACCTGAGTCTATCTACACCATTATCTAGGGTTTTTGGGTTTTTTTTTTTTTGCTTGAACGTCCTTCTTTACACCAAACAGCAAAGAACATCTGTAAGTAAAACATCGCAACATCTGGCTTTCGTAACGTATCTAATCTAACAGTGTAATTAGCGAATGTAGTTAGCAGCGAGGCATGGCCTGCCTCCAGCTCTAACACTTAAACACACCACAATTAAGGGAAATACTTAAAGCGTTCATCGACATTTCTAACACACACACACACTTGTCTATAATATAAGCCAATGATAACTAGTAGAAAGCTTTGGAACGCTTAGAAAGACTCCCCACGATCTCACAGGATAGCGCTTCCCCGTACAAGCTGCAGGCTGTAAAAACAAAACCAACTTAAATCCCTTAATTGGGTGTCAGACACAGGAGGAAAGCACAAACACTGACACGCATGCACACACAATGACACACACACTGACACACAACGCCACCCGATGGGGATTTGTGCAGTCTGCGATGTCACGTAGTATGCAGCGGGGGGGGGGGTGTCGGTGTCGGTGTGGGTTGAGCACAGCAGCTTTAAGTGGTTGCCAAACAATGTGAGATGATAAAAAGTTGCTGACTGCAGTGTTTATACGACCACACACACCAAACGCCACTGTTGCATCAGAACATTTCAGCGCTCTCGAAACACTGAGCAGAGAGCGAGTATTTTTAAAGACACAGAACGCTGTGGATCAAATGCAAAACAATTCAAAAATAATAGCATAACGTCAAGGGTATCCAACAACGTGTAGCGAATATACGCATTTATCTTGCGGTGACAGTCGTGAGGGTTTAAAAGCGGAATTTGCGCCAGAGTTACGCAAACTAAAACAGAGGCGTGTCTCAGATACGGACGGTTCGGTATCGAAGCTGAAGCACGTTTTCCTGGTGTGATATCGGCTCGAGTGAGAAGCGGTATAAAGTCCAGCGCCACTGTCTGGAAGTTTGATGGAACCACAGTATGTCACTTGTATTTTTTTGTATTTTTATTAAGCTGGTGATCTAGATGCTGTTGTAAAACGCCACCTCGGACTCTTCTGAGAACTTCCGAAGCTTTGCTTTGGAGAACCTGAGAGAGCACACGGGCGATTTTAATACTCTGAATGAAGAGCATAGGAAGGAGACTGAAGCAGGCGCATAACCCGGTTCTGAATACACCGAACTATACCTGCGTACATACTGACATAACCTTTGGTCTTAAAGTGACTCTGAATACATCCCATAATGATGATGATGATGATGATGATGGTAGTGCTTGTTGTTGTTTTTGTTGTTACTAGCCTTTTTTCGTTATTTAAAATTTTTGGTTTTATTATCGTAATTGTCTTAAAACAATCTACTAATAACGGGAAATTTTAGACGATAACGCTTTTCTTGCTAAGATATCGGGGTTGTTTTTTTCCGACGTGTTCGTGGTCAGTCCCTCCGGGATTTAACGATTTTGCGATCGCAGGAATGAACGCAAAATCAAGGAAATGCCGCAATGTTCGGAGGAGCGTGCCATTTTTCAAAATTACCGCAGATTTTCCGCAGATTCGGGCCGAGACGTTCAGCCCGAGCGCTCTTCGCTTCACGTGCGTCAAAACACGTGTTCAGCTAAAAGGTCTCGTTTACCGACATACATCGCCGCGAAAGACAACAATTTCGCCAATTCGAGTCGTTTTCCACCGAAAAAAAGAGGAAAAAATCCAACACAAATATCTCCACAGCTAAATCATTTATATTGGGTTACTGGTTTTAATACTGGTTACTGGTCGGAAGGTCGGGGGTTCAAGCCCCAGTACTGCCAAGCTGCCACTGTGGGGCCCTTGAGCAAGGCCCTTAACCCTCTCTGCTCTAGGGGGCGCTGTATCATGTCTGACCCCAGCTTCAATTTCACTGTGCTCTATTGTATATGTGACCAATAAAGACTCATTATCATTATAATTGTATCATAAATCAATCTTGAATGATATATATATATATATATATATATGAAATTAAAACTGTCCTGACATATATCTATGTATATACTTCATATTCTCCGTCTCGCATTTCAGTGCTACGAGAGAATGTTGATTCCGAGTCGATTATTTTATTTATTTACTTGTTTGTGAGAATGATAACTCCACTCTCAGCGTGTTGAGCGTTTCCTCTCCGACGACTCCGCTGTCAGGTTGCCATGTCTGTAAACAAACGCCGCTAGAAGATAAACTGTACTGCTATGATTTATTTATTTATTTTTGACCATTTTTTTTTTCTTTTTTTGGCCTATGCATAACCGATTGGATTCAAACATTTCCATAAATACATAAACACCGCACGAACAAACGCGTTTCAGGCTAAACAGTTTAAGCCCCATCAGCTGTCCGGCTCGACGAATCCATCCCTAGGAACAGTTTTACTGAAACACTGTTTAGTAACGCAAACGTACCGCTCTCCGTTTGATCTGGCTAAACTGCTCTCTTTATTGGTGACTCGGGATGACAAATGGAGTCTAGCGAACGCGGCTGAGATGCGAGTGGTGGCAGGGGCCGGTGATTATTCTCACAGAAATGCGTGAGGGAAGCTCGGGTTCGATCGGCGTCAAGCAAACGGACGCGCTCGTTCTCTGACGTCCACTATTGACTGCTTGGGTAGAATGAGTGACTCAGCACAGTGATTTCACACAGCTTTAAAATACATTTGGGAAAAAAAAAAGAGACTGCGTTCAAAATGAATCTGATTGAAGATGCAAAATGATACATTGTAGTCTTTTATATAACTACCGAACTGTCCGTTCGTTCGTTTGAATCGATTTGATTATTTCTTTTCTTTTTTTTTTTTTTTTTTTGCCGTTTTTGCAAACGGCTCACGATCTCCCGCCACAAAGACTTTATTCATTCAATCACTGTCTTTTTTTCTCTTCACGCCTTTCCCCGCGGTTCATTCTGAGATAAATAATGAACCCTGTTAAAGACAAGAGATCCATCATGATCAAGAGACAGCCGTTGGCTAAATGAAAGAGCAAAAACGAGGGAATATTAATTCAGTTGATTATAATTACGGGAGGAAATGATTCCATGATGGGACATAGTTAATCTAGGAGAGAAAAAAAAAAAAAAAAAACATAAAAAAAAAAAAAAAAAAACCTACACGCGTTTTTGCAGGGCTGTGGTTTGAGGAAACCGGTTCGGCCACACGGGGGAAAGACAGAACGGCTTCTCTAATATCCCGCTGCCTAATTAAAGACTGAGGGATTGTGGGATTATCGTCGTTTTAAATAGAGCTCATAGCTTATTTATTGCTGCCGAGAGGCGACGCCTCCCTCTTTGGTGCCGCTCGCATTAAAAACCCCCCGTACAGCATGAAAAAACTAAAGACTGGAAAATATCCGATCAATAAATGTTACATGCTGTATTGCTTCTGTTTTTTACGTAGATCTCATAGTAGATTGTATCAGAAATTAAAACAAACTCGAAGATAAAACAAAGGCGACCCGAGTAAACATAAAATACAGCCTTTAAAGGCTAATTATTTACTGAAGCATAAACGTGAAACCTACCGCTAAGCCACGAGAACATTAAGACTCGTCTGAGTTTTGCCAAAACATACCTTGATGATCCTCAAACCTTTCGAGAGAATGTTCTGTGGATTGATGAGTCGGAAGATGTTTCGAAAGAGTGGAACTGATTGGAAGACCGGGGTCCCGGTACATCTGGCGTAAACTAAATGCAGAATGCCACAAAAAGAACATCATAGCTACAGTCGAGCATGGTGGAGGCAGTGTGATGGTGTGGGGATGATTTGCTGCTTCAGAGCCTGGATAACGTGTGGTAATTGCGGGGAAACACGAATTCTACTCTGTACCAGAAAATCCTAAAGGAGAATGTCCGGTCTTCAGTCCGTAAGTTATCGGAAGCGTTTGGTTGCAGTTACTGCTGCTAAAGGTGGCGCAACTAGATTTTACGTTTAAGGGGGCAATTTGTTTTGTTTCCCATGAGTGATAGGTGTTGGATAACTTTTTTTTTTTTGCCTCAATGAATAAAAACTCTATTGTGTGTTTTCTCGGGTTGCCTTCGCTTTATGTTGTACTTCGTTTCGAAGATCTAAAACGATTTAGTATGAGATATAAAGAGAGAAACTGGAAGAAATCAGGACGTAAATACTTTTTCACACCACTGTATACATCAATAACGCTATATTTGAAGGATCCCTACATCGGGGAAGTCCATAATGTGCTGATAGGCTTAAACGAAGTACCACTATTCGAACCGATACCGTCACTGGGCCTTCATAATACGATATTTCTGAAAATCTTTCACCCTATTGCGCAACACTACTTCAAAGGACCTACACTGGGGCTTAATAACAGGTTCATGAGTGTGGTTGGAGTACGACGAGTATGAAAATCGTTATGATATCACACTATTTCGAGGATACGTTGGGCCTTCATAACACATTCATAAGTATGAAAAAGAAGGGGAAAAAAAAGCTGACGGCAAAGACGCCAAACAGGAAGTGAGTCTGTATCTTAGGGTTTTGGAGAGTTTCGCAAATAGTACGAGACTCCTTCCATGAAGAAAATTTCAACGTATCAATGATTACAGACATTAAAAAAAATATATATATATATATATCTGTTTACGTGGCGCGTCCACGAACAAGCCGCCGCGAATGAGCTGTTGCTATAGAAACGATAAAGTATCAGGATGTGCAGAAACTGCAGCTGCCAGAGCATTAGCTATAATACGAAACGCATCGCTATGATACCGCTATAGAAACCCGGCTCCGCTGCAGCGTCGTGCTGTTTCTGGAAACGGATATATACACCTTCTTGACACCCTGGAGAAATTGGCGTCACCCTGCTTTTAAATAAGTATCCTCACCTGCGCTCTGAATACTATCCCTTAAAAGGGAGGGAAAAAAAAAACCGCATTATAAAGCGCTTGCTCTTTAAAACTCATCTTGAGAGAAAAAAGCATCAGGGGAAAAAAAAAAAAAACACCTCTGACCTTTAGTGTCACTTACTTTAATTAGCAGGAGCTGATAGGGGCAGTTTCCTGAAGCGGCTCTTTTTAATAAGATAGGGGGGGGGGCGCAATAACAGGTGCACACACACATTTACGTAGGCTAAAGCTCGCTATTATGATAATGCATTAACACAGAGAGAGAGAGGATCATCAGCGACACAAAGCCAGAGTCGTATGTTCTCGCGGTCACACTTACGGAAGTACAGCGAGCTGCTGCTTTCACCGCTCACTTCGTCGTGACGTTACCGCAATGGCTATTCGATACTGCGTTATTACTAACCAGGCCGCGCGAAATGAGCGCAGAAGTCAGGACGTTTACACAAACGACGCGTATAAAGACGAGCGCAACCGGACAGTACGGCTGATATCGGGACGTGAGCCGCGGCGGAGTCGCAGGGACCTGCTGCCTCAGGAAAACGATTCCATTACAACAGAACAGGAAAGCGTTCGGCGGACCACGAGATCGCGAGTTCCGAGTCCCGACGATGCCGCGGCAACCCGTGACCAGGAGTCTGAGAAAGCCAAACTGCCCATGCTGTCTGGGTGGGAGGAGCTACACGTGCTCACGTATGAGGAAGACGGCAGACAGCACTTTTCTCCCGAGTTTCTTACTCTTCCCTCCGACTCTGCAGTGCTCTGTGACCGTGACGGCACAGCTACAGCTAGCTAAACTCCCTGCGCTTCAGACACGCCCCCTTTGTGAGTCACATGTCTAACGTTGTTGCATACTAATGCGCAGCTTTTGTTTACGCTATACATCTTTAACAGCACATCGTATACGACAGGATCAAAGGAAACCACTCTTATAAGGTATCCAGGAAGCGGAATAATGTTTACAAAAAAGAAATGGCACCCCTGATGATCCTGCTACTTGCTACTTAGTTGTCCAACGTTACGCAGTCGATTCCCATCACTTTAAATCAATACACCGCAGTTACTCTATTGCCTTTGTAGACTATTTGGTGCTAATTATGAAAGTGAAAACACTGTCATTTCCGTTCTCGCAGAGATTGCAACGTGCCTTCCATGTGTTCGGCCCCTCGCTGTAATTACGGCTTGTAACTTTCATTTCGGAGCCATTTTGAGTTGAACTGGCAGCCAGGCGTAATAGTGTAATGCTAGCGAGCAGGTAATTATATGATACCGTTAAAAAGCACCTGCCATCTGCCCAGTACGCTTTACATCCAGAACCAACATCAGATTGCCAACACTGCTAATAGAGCTTCACAAACCGTATCACAATTATACATTACACTTGATACGTTCCTGAAATTTTAGCTAAACGACCTTGACAAAGGAAACCGGTGCCAATTACCATATTTGGAATATCATACAAAAAGTGTATACGCACAATGATTTTGGGGTTTTAAAAAAAATTCAATTACGATGTTCCAATATAATTGTTGAGTAATAAACTTAAATAATAATATTTTTTTTTAAAAATGTGTACAACGGCGTCCAAAAATCTGAAACCACATTAAAAAGCTGGCTCCTTTGAACAAAAAGGTCCGATTTTCCTGGAGTTTTATGCTCTGTTCGAGGCGAAGTCGCAACTCGTAATTCGCCGGTAAAAACCACTGAAAACACCACCGCAACTTGAAAGCTCACCTCGTCGACTACTGGTATTTCTCAACTCCCAGTTCCTTCCACGTTTACAGAGTGACGTCAAATCAGCACGCTGTGAAGTGTAACGTACCGCTTCTCTACGTTTAAATCTTCAGTACTTATGGCGGTTCTGTGCTTTGCATCGGTTCGTATACAGACACTGTCTTTGGGTAAATCTAGAACGTTGACCTGATACTAATCCCAGTTTTGAGGAGATAATCATCGAGATTAGACTCATCGCTAATGTTAACCGGCTTTTTTTTTTTTGTCTTAATTTGTGTTCTAGTCCTAATTGCTTTGTTCTATCCTAACGTGTGCACCTGTTCTATGTCCAGCCCTTAGACTGTCTATTCATTAAACCCTGCTGTTACTTTTTCTCATCATGTTCTGCATCGTTCAAGTCTCGAGCATTGTTTTTGTGTCTTTTCTACTTTCTTTTCCATTCCTTTATTCTTCAGATTTTATTGGGGTTTACACCGCTTCATTGTTTCCTTCGATATGGACTGCTATTATTGACTTCACCCAGATTTAAAAAAAAATAAATCGACAAATAAATAAGATACCAGACTCTCACCTCGTTACCCCCCCATTTTACAAATATTAACGGGGGAGAGAGAGAGAGAGAGAGAGAGAGAGAGAGAGAGAGAGAGAGAAGAACGCAACGCTAAATTTACCAGGAGAAAATACGACTCGTAATCTTCTTCCATTTTCATTCCATACAGCCGGCATACTTTATGCGAGCTGCATTCTAAAAAAATATTCAAAACACACGTTCCTGTACTAAATATTTTAACGTGAAACGTTAGGAAATTTGACAGATTTTGAGCATTGGTGAAATTGCATACGTCAAATCAACAACAACAACAACAACAAACAGCATGTGCTTCCCATAAAGTATTATAAACAAATGATCCATACTTAGCAGGGGTTTGTATGTTGGACTTTGAAATTTTTACCATATCCTGTATTAAACAGCAGAGTTTCTGCGTAAATAAACAGAGGAGTGTGTAAATAAACTGCGTAATCTGCGTAAGTAAACACTGTTAGGGGTGTCCGAGCAGATTGCAGGTTGTGTAAAGGACCTGATGTGTAGATGTATTAAAGTCAAACGCAGCTCTTAAAACAGGTTTTTTGTACTTTAAAGCAAAGGGGATTTTCTTTTTCCTCCTTCTGCCCTGTATTTCTATTGCACACTACGCTGGGTTTCTAACCACATACTTCAACACGAGTGGTTTTTAGTATTCAAATATAATTAAAACAGATACAGCAAAGGGCCGCATAACCTTAATACAAGCTAATTAACACTGCTGTCAAGTGTTGTTGGGTTTTCCTGCTAAAATGGCGGACGTTCTGTCGCATGCAGTAGAGTCGGGTTAGAAACCTTCGAAAAAAGAACTAAAAGATGCTCAAGGAGGCGCTGGTGCTAATTAATAGTACTCGTAGCAGGCTGATACTTCGCTCTAATGACTCATGCTTGGTTTTAGCATCTAGACGCAAAACGTAGCGACGGGTCCGTTCAGTTAAATGATACATTCGGATTGTGTAGATGTGCCTCCTGATCAGAGAGTGTCGAAGACGGTCAACAAAAAGATCGATGACCTGCGTTGACCTGCCGTAAGAGGAATAATGAGAAGGTGTTGGGATTAAAAACGCAGTGAATAAAGTATAGATACACAGAGGACATCTCGATATTCTCCAAATCACTTGCATAAGTTAGTAACTACAGTGTGTGTACAGCATATATATATGTCCCCTCAAAATAAAACATTTTCCCTCTCCGGTGTCATGTGACTTGTTAGTGTTACAAGGTCTCAGGTGTGAATGGGGAGCAGGTGTGTTAAATGTGTTGTCATCGCTCTCACACTCCCTCATACTGGTCACTGGAAGTTCAACATGGCACCTCATGGCAAAGAACTTTTACACAAACTTTTTATTTTTGGCCTAGGCTATAGGACGATTGCCAAGACCCTGACACGTTGTGTGTGTATATATATATACACACACACACACACACACACACACACAGGGATTTATGGTAATTTTCAGCCAAAATATGCCTAATAAATATAGCTGGAGATGACTTCAGTCACCTATCCAGTCAAGCTAAAAATGGTGGATTGGATATCAGAGAGAATATATAATAAAATATGAGATCCAGTTATAAAAATACAGAAAGGTCATTTGATTTTGGGAAAGAAATGTATTTTTGGAGCTGGAAATGTTTCCATATAAAGAGACTTGTTTTTCTTTTGTTAGGATTGGTCTTTATTAGATTTATGCTTTGTTCTACTTATTAGATTTACAACGCGGGTGATTTGTTGAGTAAAAGCGAGGACGTTGAACCAGCGCATCTGTAAGGTGAGAAAATCGAGTCGAGATGAGAGATTATTAATGGACGATGGTTTGGAGGGGCGGGGCTTCCAGGGTGTTACTATCAATTGTTCCAGATTCAAATCTCGATCGGCTCATCGGCGGTTTTCACTGTGGGGGACGACAAGCCTGCTTTGCTTGTGTATTGTAGATTGAGAACTCGTAGTAGAGTACGTTCACATCCTGTGAAAGTAGGCAGGGTTCTCGGTCACGATTAGTGCCCCAAAATAAAAGTACCAGATTCTCTAGCGAGAACTGAAAATCTGGCTTGAAGGATCATGAAACTTGCTTCAATTCATTGATGTTCGGACCGCAATTCCTCGAAAGACGTTTCTACGTGGTATTTGATGGTAATCCTTCGAAGAAGAGAAAAAAAAAAACACCAAAAAAAAACTTCGACTTTTTATTCAATTATTCATTTTAAAGCATATTAATCAGTAACGACAATAAATTATTCAGTAACTACTGAACATGTACTAGCACACAGAGAAGACTCGATTCTCTCTCTCTCTCTCTCTCTCTCATATTAAAAATATGTGCTGTCTTTTGTTATCCGCCTGCGGTATTAGTGTAGAACTTCAATTTTTTATTGTATATTTGAAAGAAAAGCGAGTGAAACAGAAAGCTGCAGGAGGTAAAGTCTGGATTTCTGAGGTGCTGTTGATCCTTGGTTTTTGGTTACGAGTCAATTCCTTTTCTCCGTGTCTTAGGCTGTGACCATTGCTGAAGTTCTCCAGCTCCAAGCAAGATAAATAATTCCTTGAGAAGTATCTTGTCGCCAAGTATTATCTCAGCCTGCTGCAGACGGGGAGCTCTGGGAACGACATCCACACTTTTATCACCCTTCTCTGAAACTCTCTGAAACGAAATTTCAATGACCTGCCATTTTAAAATGTCAGGACATGAGGACAGGTCACTAGTCAGCGGTTTTCTAGTTCCAAATCAATGCAGCTGGACTCCTCAAGATAGCTACTGAGAAAAGTAGATATAATATAATATATATATATATATATATATATATATATATATATATATATATATATATATATACACACACACACACACACACAGTGGATCTGGAAAGTATTCCCAGCGCTCCACTTTCCCCACATTCTGTTATGTTACAGCTTTATTCCAAAATGGATTAAATTACATTCATTATTTTCCTCAAAATTCTACAAACAATACCCCATAATGACATGTTTGTTTGAAATCTTTGCAAATTTATAAAAAAAAAATACATGTACATAAGTATTCACAGCCTTTACTCAATACTTTGTTGAAGCAGCTTTGGCACCAATTAGGCCCTCAAGTCTTTTTGAGAATGATGCTACAAGCTTGGCACAGCTATTTTTGGGCAGTTTCTCCCATTCTTCTTTGCAGGACCTCTCAAACTCCATCAGGTTGGATGGGGAGCGTCGGTGCACAGCCATTTTCAGATCTCTCCAGAGATGTTCAATCGGGTTCAAGTCTGATCTCTGGCTGGGACACTCAAGGACATTCACAGAGTTGTCCTGTAGATACTACTTTGTTATCTTGGCTGTGTGCTTAAGGTCATTGTCCTGTTGGAAGATGAACCTTCACCCCAGTCTGAGGTCCAGAGCATTCTGGAGTAGGTTTTCATAAAGGATGTCTCTGTACATTGCTGCATTCATCTTTCCCTCAATCCTGATTAGTCTCCCAGTTCCTGCCACTGAAGAACATCCCCACAGCATGATGCTGCCACCACCATGCTTCACAGTAGGAATGGTATTGGCCAGGTGATGAGTGGTGCCTGGTTTCCTCCAGACATGACGCTTGCCATTCAGGCCAAAGAGTTCAATCTTTGTTCAATCTTTGGTCTGAGAGTCCTTCAGGTGCCTTTTGGCAAACTCCAGGTGGGCCATCATGTGCCTTTTACTGAGGAGTGGCTTCTGTCTGTCCACTCTACCATACTGGCCTGATTGTTGGAGTGCTGCAGAGATGGTTGTTCTTTTGGAAGGTTCTCCTCTCTTCACAGAGACACGCTGGAGCTCCGTCAGAGTGACCATCGGGTTTTTGGTCACCTCCCTGACTAAGGCCCTTCAACCCTGATCCCACAGTTTGGCCAGATGACCAACCCTAGGTAGAGTCCTGCTGGTTCCAGACTTATTCCATTTACGGATGATGGAGGCCACTGTGCTCATGGAGACATTCAATGCTGCAGAAATGTTTCTGTACCCTTCCCCAGATCTGTGCTTTAATACAATCCTGTCTTGGAGGTCTCCAGACAGTTCCTTGGACTTCATGGCTGGGTTTGTGCTCTGACATGCATTGTTCACTGTAGGACCTTTATATAGACAGGTGTGTGCCTTTCCACATCATGTCCAATCAACTGAATTGACCACAGCTGGACTCCAATCCAGTTGTAGAAACATCTCAAGGATGATCAGTGGAAACAGGACGCACCTGAGCGCAATTTTGAGTGTCATGGCAAAGGCTGTGAATACTTATGTACATGTGCTTCTTTTGTTTTTTTATTTTTAATAAATTTATTTTTAATAAGATTTCAAACAAACTTCTTTCATGTTGTAATTATGGGATATTGTTTGTAGAATTCTGAGGAAAATAATGAATTTAATCCATTTTGGAATAAAGCTGTAATATATATATATATATATATATATATATATATATATATATATATATATATATATATATATATATATATATATACAGTACTGTGCAAAAGTTTTAAGCACCCCATCTTTTTTTTAGTACAAACTTTGTTATAGATTTTTATTTTATGACTTATCGAGTCAGTACAAAAACATTTTAGATTTGCAGAGATTAGTTTTCTCGCATAAAATTAAATGTCATTAAAGAAAGCAGCGTATTAAGTTGTAAGTGATACTTTTCAGACAAAAAAAATACACAATGAAGGCTGCTGGGTTTTGCTGCAAAAAATAAGAAGCGAGTGCGACGGTCAGTCAGTACGTTTACACGGACGACGATAATCCGATATGAACCCGATGAAGACGATACTCTGATTAAGAAACTAGCATGTAAACAGACATTATTGATGACCTTAATCTGATTAAAGTCATACTCGGAGTAAACACAGATGGAATTAAGACGTGTGGAGTGTTCTGTGTTTTAGTCGCGTTATCGACGTGTGTTACAGACACGCACACACCTTAATCACACTATTAACGTCATGTGAGAGTTTTCACCGCATTGTGCGACACGTACACACACGGCAGCGCTCGACCGTTTGACGGCGAAAAAGAGAGCACGGCTGCGTCCCAAACCGCGCACTTACCCGCTATAGAGCACGTACAGCACGACAGATAATTAACCGCACTTCAAGCGTTGGTAAAATTCAAAATAAAAAACACTCAAAACCGTATACGCGTCCATAACGAAGACCAACTGTACGTCGATACGTGAAATTCTGGACGGGACGTCGGACGGCGTGGCGCGGTGACGTAAGGACGTGTGCCGTGAATCCATCTACGTTCCCTAACACGTAAAGCAGGGACACGAAAAGAATATTCTAAAAGCGACTCGTGTAAACACCTTAATCAGAATATTATACGTCTTATTCAGAATAAGGTCGATAATGAGATCACTGCCGTCCGTGTCAACGTAGTCAAAGTCTCCAGAAGAACCGTGTCTGGTTCTGCAAGACGCTCAATAAAACGTTCAGCTCATTTCCTTAGAAAACTGCACTAATTGTCCCGGAGGCTATCGACTTCGCTTCATTTACAACAGTTTACTGCTCTTGACGGTATTCGTGTAAGGCAGAAACATTTCATTGACATTATTCTGAAGGCATCTCTGAAGTGCACAAGCTGTCAAAATGCCACGCATGCATTCGGAAGACTTCAGAACGATTTGCATTCATGATCATTTAGAGGTCTGTAGTGAAATACTCAGCATCTCAGCAGCACTATGTATCTACGAAGCCTCAATACAGTTTCTGTGCGTTTGTACAGCTGGCAACGAGAAAAGTGAGATTACACAAATTCGACAACCATATGGTCCGGCTACGGAACGCCCGTGCGAGCCAAATGGAATGTTCATGTTAAAATGTTCAACGTAATAATAATAATAATAATAATAATAATAATAATGTTTTAACACGTTTCACTTATTCATGGAGGTTTAAGGGCAGGTATTGAACTCTGGTGATAAATATTTATGCACATTAAAGCCATCTTTTTATGAAACACGTTCACGAATTTTCCGCACCCAAATGTAGCTCTGAATCTGCAGATGCACTTCAAACTAATTATATATTACAATATTAGGAATTACGATATCTCGAATAAGGAAAACCTCATCTAATATTTCTTATTAGGAGATTATTTCATAAGAGATATAAGGCCATTAAGCCTAGATATATTTACTCTTTTCAACCGGCAGATTATTTCTAGAAAGAAGCTAAATTAACAGGATGAGTAATCTTATATTTGTTCAACAAAGGAGAAAAAATGACTTGAATTTGCCTTCATGCAAGATATATTTACTTGGTAAGATATCTTTGTGTGTGTGTGTGTGTGTGTGTGTGTGTGTGTGTGTGTGTGTGTGTGCCAAAATGACCAGTGTGTCTAGTATGAAAGTGGATGGACACGACAAAACCTTCAGGAACCTTTCAAGTCACCAGAACTCTTCAACGCTAACAGACAGGTCATTTTGTAAACGCTGGTTTTATGTTCTGACCAAAGGTTTCCCCATATCTACAACGAAACCCACACACAAAAAAGACCGAAAATAGACATCTGACCCAAGACCTTTACGTCACTTCCACCATTTTGGTTTGTTATTATAAGATGAGCGTGAGACATGCTTCCTTCCACGCCACGACGTCACCCGTACACTGTACGCCGCAGTCAGATACTGAGAATGCATGAGGCTAGAGGAAACAGCATGGCAGGAAATTATAAAACGTTGGGATTGTGGAGATCGATGTGCGACAACCGTGTATCAATGAGATTTTATTTATTTATTTTTTTGGTCCACATTATCAAGCTAAAACGGTGTTTTCAGGCTGATCCACTGATTTCAGGAGCAGATTTGAAAAGATGAGTTTTTGCGATGTGTTTTATAGTTACATCGTTTACATTTTAATGAACAACTTGTGTTGATGCTTGTAAAACATCTTGTCTAAGAGAATCACACACACACACACAAACACACACAAGCACAAACATCACACGCACAGAGTGTATTGGAGTGAACGAGAGTGTATGAGAGCGTGTATTGGAGTGAATGAGAGTGTATGAGAGCGTGTATTGGAGTGAATGAGAGTGTATGAGAGAGTGTAATGGAGTGTATGAGAGTGTATGAGAGAGTGTATTGGAGTGAATGAGAGTGTATGAGAGAGTGTAATGGAGTGTATGAGAGCGTGTATTGGAGTGAATGAGTGTGTATGAGAGAGTGTATTGGAGTGAATGAGTGTATGAGAGAGTTTATTGGAGTGAATGAGTGTATGAGAGAGTTTATTGGAGTGAATGAGTGTATGAGAGAGTGTATTGGAGTGAATGAGAGTGTATGAGAGAGTGTATTGGAGTGAACGAGAGTGTATGAGAGCGTGTATTGGAGTGAATGAGAGTGTATGAGAGCGTGTATTGGAGTGAATGAGAGTGTATGAGAGAGTGTAATGGAGTGTATGAGAGTGTATGAGAGAGTGTATTGGAGTGAATGAGAGTGTATGAGAGCGTGTATTGGAGTGAATGAGAGTGTATGAGAGAGTGTAATGGAGTGTATGAGAGCGTGTATTGGAGTGAATGAGTGTGTATGAGAGAATGTATTGGAGTGAATGAGTGTGTATGAGAGAGTGTATTGGAGTGAATGAGTGTATGAGAGAGTTTATTGGAGTGAATGAGTGTATGAGAGAGTTTATTGGAGTGAATGAGTGTATGAGAGAGTGTATTGGAGTGAATGAGAGTGTATGAGAGAGTGTATTGGAGTGAACTAGAGTGTATGAGAGAGTGTATTGGAGTGAATGAGTGTATGAGAGAGTGTATTGGAGTGAATGAGTGTATGAGAGAGTGTATTGGAGTGTATGAGAGAGTGTATTGGAGTGAATGAGAGTGTATGAGAGCGTGTATTGGAGTGAATGAGAGTGTATGAGAGAGTGTAATGGAGTGTATGAGAGCGTGTATTGGAGTGAATGAGTGTGTATGAGAGAATGTATTGGAGTGAATGAGTGTATGAGAGAGTGTATTGGAGTGTATGAGAGAGTGTATTGGAGTGAACGAGAGTGTATGAGAGAGAGTATTGGAGTGAATGAGTGAAAGAGAGTGTATCAGAGAGTGTATTGGAGTGAATGAGTGAATGAGAGTGTATGAGAGAGTGTATTGGAGTGAATGAGTGAATGAGAGTGTATGAGAGAGTGTATTGGAGTGAATGAGTGTATGAGAGTGTATTGGAGTGAATGAGTGTATGAGAGAGTGTATTGGAGTGAATGAGTGAATGAGAGTGTATGAGAGAGTGTATTGGAGTGAATGAGTGTATGAGAGTGTATTGGAGTGAATGAGTGTATGAGAGTGTATTGGAGTGAATGAGTGTATGAGAGAGTGTATTGGAGTGAATGAGTGAATGAGAGTGTATGAGAGAGTGTATTGGAGTGAATGAGTGTATGAGAGTGTATGAGAGAGTGTATTGGAGTGAATGAGTGTATGAGAGAGTGTATTGGAGTGAATGAGTGTATGAGAGAGTGTATTGGAAGTTTATGGGAGTGAATGAGTGTATGAGAGAGTGTATTGGAGTGAATGAGAGTGTAGAGAGAGTGTATTGGAGTGAATGAGAGTGTATGAGAGCGTGTATTGGAGTGAATGAGAGGTTGAGAGAGTGTAATGGAGTGAAAGAGAGCGTGTATTGGAGTGAATGAGTGTGTATGAGAGAATGTATTGGAGTGAATGAGTGTGTATGAGAGAGTGTATTGGAGTGAATGAGTGTATGAGAGAGTGTATTGGAGTGTATGAGAGAGTGTATTGGAGTGAATGAGTGTACGAGAGTGTATGAGAGAGTGTATTGGAGTGAATGAGTGTATGAGAGAGTTTATTGGAGTGAATGAGTGTATGAGAGAGTGTATTGGAGTGAATGAGAGTGTATGAGAGAGTGTATTGGAGTGAACTAGAGTGTATGAGAGAGTGTATTGGAGTGAATGAGTGTATGAGAGAGTGTATTGGAGTGTATGAGAGAGTGTATTGGAGTGAATGAGAGTGTATGAGAGCGTGTATTGGAGTGAATGAAGTGTATGAGAGAGTGTAATGGAGTAATGAGAGTATTGGAGTGAATGAGAGTGTAAGAGAGAATGTATTGGAATGAGTGTGTATGAGAGAGTGTATTGGAGTGATTGAGTGTATGAGAGAGGTATTGGAGTGTATGAGAGAGTGTATTGGAGTGAATGAGTGTACGAGAGTTAAAGGAGTGTATTGGAGTGAATGAGTGTATGAGAGAGTTTATTGGAGTGAATGAGGGTAGTAGAGAGTGTATTGGAGTGAGAGAGAGTGTTTGAGAGAGTGTATTGGAGTGAACTAGAGTGTATGAGAGTGTATTGGAGTGAATGAGTGTATGAGAGAGTGTATTGGAGTGTATGAGAGTGTATTGGAGTAAAGGTGTATGGAGAGAGTATGGGAGTGAATGAGTGAATGAGAGTGTATCAAGAGTGTATTGGAGTGAATGAGTGAATGAGAGTATGAGAGAGTGTATTGGAGTGAATGAGTGAATGAGAGTGTATGAGAGAGTGTATTGGAGTGAATGAGTGTATGAGAGTGTATGGAGTGAATGAGTGTATGAGAGAGTGTATTGGAGTGAATGAGTGAATGAGAGTGTATGAGAGAGTGTATTGGAGTGAATGAGTGTATGAGAGTGTATTGGAGTGAATGAGTGTATGAGAGTGTATTGGAGTGAATGAGTGTATGAGAGAGTGTATTGGAGTGAATGAGTGAATGAGAGGATGAGAGAGTGTATTGGAGTGAATGAGTGTATGAGAGTGTATGAGAGAGTGTATTGGAGTGAATGAGTGTATGAGAGAGTGTATTGGAGTGAATGAGTGTATGAGAGAGTGTATTGGAGTGAATGAGTGTATGAGAGAGTTTATTGGAGTGAATGAGTGTATGAGAGAGTGTATTGGAGTGAATAAGAGTGTATGAGAGAGTGTATTGGAGTGAACGAGAGTGTATGAGAGAGTGTATTGGAGTGAATGAGTGTATGAGAGACTGTATTGGAGTGTCAGACAGTGTATTGGAGTGAATGAGTGAACGAGAGAGTGTATTGGAGTGTATGAGTGAATGAGAGTGTATTGGAGTGAATGAGTGTATGAGAGTGTGTATTGGAGTGAATGAGTGTATGAGAGAGTGTATTGGAGTGTCAGACAGTGTATTGGAGTGAATGAGTGAACGAGAGTGTATGAGAGAGTGTATTGGAGTGTATGAGAGAATGAGAGTGTATTGGAGTGAATGAATGTATGAGAGAGTGTATTGGAGTGTATGAGAGAGTGTATTGGAGTGTATGAGAGAGTGTATTGGAGTGAATGAGTGTATGAGAGAGTGTATTGGAGTGTCAGGCAGTGTATTGGAGTGAATGAGTGAACGAGAGTGTATGAGAGAGTGTATTGGAGTGTATGAGTGAATGAGAGTGTATTGGAGTGAATGAGTGTATGAGAGAGTGTATTGGAGTGAATGAGTGAACGAGAGTGTATGAGAGAGTGTATTGGAGTGTATGAGAGAGTGTATTGGAGTGAACGAGAGTGTATGAGAGAGTGTATTGGAGAGTATGAGAAAGTGTATTGGAGTGAATGAGTGTATGAGAGAGTGTATTGGAGTGTATGAGAGAGTGTATTGGAGTGAACGAGTAGAGTGAGAGAGTGTAAGAGTATGAGAGAGGTATATTTGAGTGTATGAGAGAGTGTATTGGAGTGTCAGGCAGTGTATTGGTGGAATGAGTGAACGAGAGTGTGAGAGAGTGTATTGGAGTGTAGGAGTGAATGAGAGTGTATTGGAGTGTATGAGTGAATGAGAGTGTATTGGAGTGAATGAGTGTATGAGAGAGTGTATTGGAGTGAATGAGTGAACGAGAGTGTATGAGAGAGTGTATTGGAGTGTATGAGTGAATGAGAGTGTATTGGAGTGAATGAGTGTATGAGAGAGTGTATTGGAGTGAATGAGTGAACGAGAGTGTATGAGAGAGTGTATTGGAGTGTATGAGTGAATGAGAGTGTATTGGAGTGTATGAGTGAATGAGAGTGTATTGGAGTGAATGAGTGTATGAGAGAGTGTATTGGAGTGTCAGGCAGTGTATTGGAGTGAATGAGTGAACGAGAGTGTATGAGAGAGTGTATTGGAGTGTATGAGTGAATGAGAGTGTATTGGAGTGTATGAGTGAATGAGAGTGTATTGGAGTGAATGAGTGTATGAGAGAGTGTATTGGAGTGAATGAGTGAACGAGAGTGTATGAGAGAGTGTATTGGAGTGTATGAGTGAATGAGAGTGTATTGGAGTGAATGAGTGTATGAGAGAGTGTATTGGAGTGAATGAGTGAACGAGAGTGTATGAGAGAGTGTATTGGAGTGTATGAGTGAATGAGAGTGTATTGGAGTGAATGAGTGTATGAGAGAGTGTATTGGAGTGAATGAGTGAAGGAGAGTGTATAGAGAGTGTATTGGAGGATGAGTGAACGAGAGTGTATGAGAGAGTGTATTGGAGTGTATGAGTGAATGAGAGTGTATTGGAGTGAATGAGTGTATGAGAGAGTGTATTGGAGTGAATGAGTGAACGAGAGTGTGTGAGAGAGTGTATTGGAGTGTATGAGTGAATGAGAGTGTATTGGAGTGAATGAGTGTATGAGATAGTGTATTGGAGTGTATGAGAGAGTGTATTGGAGTGAACGAGAGTGTATGAGAGAGTGTATTGGAGTGTATGAGAGAGTGTATTGGAGTGTATGAGTGAATGAGAGTGTATTGGAGTGAACGAGAGTGTATGAGAGAGTGTATTGAGTGTATGAGAGAGTGTATTGGAGTGTATGAGTGAATGAGAGTGTATTGGAGTGAACGAGAGTGTATGAGAGAGTGTATTGGAGTGTATGAGAGAGTGTATTGGAGTGAACGAGAGTGTATTGGAGTGTATGAGAGAGTGTATTGGAGCGAATGAGTGAACGAGAGTGTATGAGAGAGTGTTTGAAAGTCGAGGGCTCGCTACACTCTGAGCTCAGGGATGTTGATGTTCCTGATGATGAAGCAGCGCGGCGTTACTGCAGCAGGAGAAAAAGACGTGTAGATCTCCTTTTATAAGATAAAACGTCACTTCCTTCTATTACCAGCCTGGCGTGTAAATACATTTCAGGGGAAATGTAATAACGGTATTTTATGGTGATGTTATTATAAGGTGAGATTGGGCCTTCAACGATTCACATAACAAATTCGTGCCATCAGCGCTTCCACTACAGTCTGGTATTGACCTGAAACCCATCCGGTGATCGCGTCACACTTATCTCATCTCATCTTATCTCATACAACTGTTTCTTACTTCACTACTTAGCTCATTTAATGCACTTTCAATAGAACGATATCCTTTCGGGCACTGTGTTATCTATCTTCATATCTATACGTGTCATCGTAGACGACATCAAGTGCACGAGTTAACTCGGCGGCATTTTATTCGAAACTCCTCCTTTAATTTCTATATAATTACACGAGCGCCGTGATCGATTTTAAACGGTACCGTACCGGAAGAAAAGCTCGCCGAGACTAATTAAAGGTGAGCGACTCGGTAATTAGAGATTGTTTTAGATATTTTAGCCACCGGAGAAACCTTTCTAAAAAGCTTTGGCCTCATTAAAATCGCCTGCGTGTACGGTATTAAGGGCATTTGATGAAACGATTCCTCCCTAAGACGGTACGGATATGTATTAATCAAATCTTTTTTTTTCCAACTTCCTGACGTGCGTTCTACCTTCGGCGTGCACGCGGAGGGAACAGCGGCCGCGTCGTGAATCTAAAACGTCCTGCCGGTTGGTTTCCAGCGGTGGCTGAAAATGACAGTTTAACGTCATCTTTAGATAAAGAAGGCGGAGTAAAACACGACAGCTGGAGGCAGCGGACAGGAAATCGCTCAGGTAGAGAGTGATGGATGGAGTCGGGGATTAGAAACACGACTCGGACTGCGGTAGATCGGATACGATAGGAAGCTTACGGAGCAATAGGCCTGACCCGAGTTACAGTTTAATACCACGATCAAAATGAAATCGCACTGCCACCAAAACGAACAGTGTCACACGGCCGGCGCTGTCTACGGGGTGCGCAGGAGTGGCACCTGTCAGGGTTTTACCTGGAGAGTCAAATGACTAGCTGCGAGGAAAATCTGAAATATTTCATACAGGACCAGCTGACACTTCGAGCCTGATCATGGCATGCGAGCACCAAGATAAGAAATGTAATTAAATGTGCTTTCAAACAATCTAAATACATTTATTAATCATTTTCCATTTTTATTTCATTTGGATTTTGCACTTATTTCACAGTATTTATGTTTCTGTAAATGTTTACTCTTAATATAGCTGCTCTTTCCCTCAGGACGTTTCTCTCTCTCTCTCTCTCTTATATATATATATATATATATAGACTTTCATATACAGAGATATACAGAAATATATAGATTTACAGCCTTTCAGCTGTTTGCGATGGACAGATCAAGCGAAAGCGATCGAAATAGTTCGACACAGCAATTGCTTCGAGTGGTTTCCTCAAATTCAACTGAAAAACGCAACTTATAATGATTCCTCCAGTCTCAAAAGTATTCACCCCCTTCATGGCGATCATCTTTTGCACTTAGTAGAGCTCCTTTTGCTGTTATGAGCCGCTGCAAATGAGATGCAGAGCTTCCGGCAGCGTTCCCGAGGATCTTCTCCCGTTCCTCACGGGGAAACCACTTGAAGCATTTAAACGGAGGTACTGACTCCCAGAAGAAGGAAGCGATTCTGAACAGCTGAAACGAGTCGTTAGTAATTCCAGACTTACTTCCTGTACTAACCTAATGGACATGGAAATGGAAATGGACATTTTCCCATAGTGTGAAGCTCAACAACCTTTTGCTGCACATCACAGCTCTATTATTTGGTCTTACCCATTGATATGAATGACTAAGGGAATTTGGCCTATGTGTTACCTCATATTTATACCCCTGTGAAACAGGAAGTCATGCTTGAACAATTTCCTGTTCCTAGTCACCCAGGTGTACTAAAAAAAAAAAAAAAAAAAGTAAAATATCAAATGGGAATATACTTCAAATATTTTTTTTTTTCCATTATGAAATCATAGGGGTGCCAATAATTGTTGCACACCTATATTTAACAAATATATATATATTTTTTTTTATGGATAAACTTATGTTGTGTTTGCAATTGTTTGAGATCCATGAGAGCGGAGTTTTTTTAACAAAAGATCAAAATGTAAAACAATAAAGACAAATTTTCACAGCATTCTTTGCTCATATTTATCAAGGGTGCCAATATTATCTATTTATCCTTCCATCCATCCTCAAACATCTACCAGGCATTATCTGTCTTCAATTGCAACAAATTTACAGCCAGGAACTAAGTGTTTGAAGCGAATTTTAAAAGCAGACGATCGGAAGTCTTACCTTTGACGATTAACTGGATGAGTTTTGGCCGTGGATTGCGTTCGCTCTGTATCGAGCAGGTGTAGAAGCCTTCGTCCGTTATGTCCACTTTCTGTATCTGTAGACTGTACTCGTGTTTGTCTCCCATGTTCTATAATCATAAAGATCCCACTGACAACTGTCTGTTGCACCTGAAAGCAAAAAAACTCATTAAACTTGACACAACACACTAACTATGGACATCCCACACCAATCAGATCCCACTTCCTTCAGCGTTCAAATCATATTTGTGTAAATACAGGTTGATTAAAAACGACCAGCAAATCATTGTTTCAGTCCGGATACGACGTAGGGATGTGGGGTAAAACTGCTACGACAAAAAATATCATCTCATGCTTCTCAAAGACATTTCTACGACACATGGTATGTATAATGATATTACAGGTTTGCTAAGAAACTGCTAGCAAAAACTATTTCATTTTTCTTTTAAAAACGATCATTTTATTTTTATTTTTTAAATTCTATTTCTTTTCATTTTAACATTAAAAAACGATTCAAACTAATTAATATTCAACATTGAAAAGAATAAAATTAACTAAAAATAATAAAATCAGCAGCTTACAGTTAACTGACTATAAACTTATATAGTACAAACTTCTACGGTATAAACTTATATAGTATAAACTTGTATAGTATAAATTTGTACGGTAAAAACTTATATAGTATAAACTTATATAGTATAAATTTGTATAGTATAAATTTGTACAGTATAAACTTATATAGTATAAACTTATATAGTATAAATTTGTATAGTATAAATTTGTACAGTATAAACTTATATAGTATAAATTTGTACAGTATAAACTTATATAGTATAAATTTGTATAGTATAAATTTGTACAGTATAAACTTATATAGTATAAATTTGTACAGTATAAACTTATATAGTATAAATTTGTATAGTATAAATTTGTACAGTATAAACTTATATAGTATAAATTTGTACAGTATAAACTTATATAGTATAAATTTGTACAGTATAAACTTATATAGTATAAATTTGTACAGTATAAATTTGTACAGTATAAACTTATATAGTATAAATTTGTACAGTATAAACTTATATAGTATAAATTTGTACAGTATAAATTTGTACAGTATAAACTTATATAGTATAAACTTATATAGCATAAATTTGTACAGTATAAACATATAGTGTATATAGTATAACTGCATAAACTTTTTCAAGGCATTCATCCAATATTATCCCATCTACTCGCAAAAATACAACATTTGTTAATCACCTTAATTTACCCTATTTAAAACCTTTTTTTATTTGTATTTTTAAAACATTTTTAAGAGCTACATAAAATGTTAATTAAGGCACAAAAAGTAAACAATAACACATTTTTATCTGACAAAACGGCAACTTATAATAACTTAAAAGTGCTAAAGAGAGCCAAAAGAATTTGTTTAACTGAATTAAATTAATTACATTTATTTATTGATTGATTAAAGACATTTCAGCCTCCACCCAAAAAAAAAAATGGACTAAACGGCCACTTTGAGGTCATTTTTGACGCCTATCACACTGCTTGAACAATGTGGTCAATACACAAAAATTATATTAAAATTCGAATAAAATACATATTTAAAATAAGACTTTTCAACGGTAGATTTTTTAAAAACCTTGTAGTAATTAACTCACTGATTAAAATGTTATTATTAAAATAATCATCATCAGTTTGGAGATTTTTGGTCAATTTTTTCCTCAGTTTCTTGCAGGAGTCATGACTTCACCCAGATTCACTGTTAATACGCTAAGCTAATTTTCACAGCCTCTTCTCTAGATGATGCTTGCTTCCACTAATGAAGAACGTGTTCTGTATTACACTTGAAGTGTATTAGTGTGTAATTCTGTTATACACTGCAGTGTAGCTCACTGGAACGTCTCGACAACACCACATTCATTTATATCACGTGTATCATTCCTTGATTTATTTATTTGTTTGTTGGCAGTCTCCTGGTACCCTGGGTACCTTTGAGATTCTCCACCTCGGAGTCTGAGTGTTCGAGATGGAGGAAGGTGTGATGTAGCAAGCAGTCACACTCCGACTCGCTCTGCTTTTAGCTTAACAAACCCATCGCTAATTCCTGCCCTGCTGTAATCCATTTCCTCTCACAGCGGCCGAGTGCAACCGAGTAGCAGTTGATCCATGATCTGTTATTACAGAGTAATATATTCATGTAAAACTACAAACGCTTTAAGCTGGACTAGTTTTTTTTTTTTTTTAAACGTGAATTAGACTTGGAGTGGCACAGAAAATAAAATACAAAACAATGCTTTCAGGGCTGAAAGAAGAAAAATTCATTTGTAAATATACATCCATCCGTCTTCTACCGCTTACTCCTTTTCAGGGTCGCGGGGAACCTGGAGTCTATCCCAGGGAGCATGGGGCACAAGGCGGGGTACACCCTGGACAGGGTGCCAATACATCACAGGGTACAATCACATACACACTCACACACCCATTCATACACTACGGACACTTTAGACACGCCCATCAGACTACCATGCATGTGTTTGGACTGGGGGAGGAAACCGGAGTACCCGGAGGAAACCCCAGCAGCACCTGGTCAAGTTCATTTGAAAGAGAACATTTTTTTGTTGTACACCCAGGTCAATGCTGTCAGGCCGTACAGCGGGTTTCTTTCTTTTTTTTTTTGTTGAGAATTCACTGATTGGTGAACAGAGGGGTCTGGTGTATAACGGCATATAAAAGAAAATACACATGGAAAGGTTATTGGAAAACCAGTGAATATGGAAAAACTAAAAACTAAATAAATAACAAAAAAGATGAAAAAGATGAAAAAATGTGGAAAAAAGAAAAAGAAACACGTGAACATAAAAAAATGCGTAACAAAAATGTGAAACAGATAGACATGTAAATGAATTCATTCATTCATTCATTAATACATCACAAAAATATGAAAAAAAACTTGGTTATGGAGTAAAAATTAAAATAAAAAACATTTGTGGACATAAAGAAATAGCAGAGATGTGGAAAAAAAAAGATCAACAAAAACAAACAAACAAATGCATAAATAAATAAATAAATGTGAAACAATTTGGTGGTAGAATTTTTTTTTAAATAAGAAAATATTGAAAAATAAATAAATAAATAAATAAACAGCAAAAATGTGAAAAATAGACAGACAAAATAAATAAATATATATTTATAAAACATATAAGGAAACCCACACCACTGCATCACCACACACTGTGACTGTTACACTGGAGACTCCTTCCATAAATATTAACATCTCCAAACAGAAGACTTATTATTAGTGAGATTAGTACGAGTCCCTGTGAACGAGCTGTTACTATAGAAACCACTTCATATTCTGTTGCTCGTGTCGCTCAGAAAGAAACCGCACGGATCTCTTTCTCCGTTATTCCACTGCGCTTCGGCGTCTTTATCAAACAAAGCCTGAAACAGATTAAGTTTGAATCATCTCTGGTACGGATGAGCAAACAAAACTGTGTTTAATGTTGCCAGCTGAACAGTTCCAGCTCGAGAAGCACACACACACACACACACAGCAAATCTGATCTACTCAAAGAACTTCATCCTCTACTCCAGGCAAGAACGTGTTCCTCTTACAGTAAAAGCCTGTGTCTCAGAGCGCCCCGACAGAGAAACACTGATTGCGTAAGAAATAAAACTCAGTGTGGTGCGGTTTCGGGAAAATAATCGACGACACTGCGGAGTGTTACCGTGGAGTTACTGTTACTACCTCAAAGCTGATCGTTCCCCTCGAACAGCACACCCTCTAGCAGCGTTTTTATTCCACTTACACCAACAGCGACACGGTTGTATTTATTAACGAACGACACGTCGTACTTTCTATCCGTTTATAGTTGCATTTAATGTCGGAAACAAGTTCCTGCTCTCACTTACATTACAGCAGCTGTAAACAGTCGCTCCTTCAAAGATTTCTCTTCTTTCTCTGTCTCGGGGTAAAACAACAACAACAACAACAAAAGAAACGCCGCTCGCCATGTTAGCGAGGACGTAAAGTTACCGCGGGTTTTTTTTACCGTTTACGCAGACCACTCCACTGGCGAATAAGTTGTTACTATAGAAACAGTAACATACTGGAACGAGTGCATTAATATAAGGACAATTCGCCTAAGCGAGACCTTCCGACCAATCAGAATTCAGCATCGCTGCAGCATAGTTGTGTTTGGTAACTAAAATCGAATACATCCACACGACTCGTCAAACATCCAGGCGACTTTGATGAGATAAAGAGCTTGATGAGCACGTGCAAATTTGTACGAATTTCAACAAACAACATCGCCGTGGAGAGATTTCTTTCAAGTTCGAACAGATAAAGCTCCGCCCTCTGCAAGTTTCTTGACATACAAACTGAGGCCCTAAATGATTGCGAAACTATATACAGTAACGCGAGCTAATATGCATGTGTCCAGGGATAAATTGCACTAGCAGGCGTGTTGAACTGTTCAATTAGCTGATCAGCTGATCAGCAGCAGCAGTAGAAGCTCATTAGCTTGTCAGAAGCATTAGTGGTCTGTTCGGTCGTCAGCGTTGGTAGCAGTTCCTTAGCTTGTTAGCAGCAGTAGCAACTCTCATTAAAATTCTTCACAATTCTCAATATTTAGCTACTGCGAGTTTCATTTAGGTCGGGGCGAGGGCGAGGGCGTGGTGTATACGGGACACTACAGGCTGCTTGTAAAGATAGTCAAAGATCTGAACACATCGCCACTCGGTGTTTTCAAAAGGACATCGTACAGAATCCAAGGACACTTGAGCTTCCACTCGAGTATAATTTTGACTCACTACGTCCACTTTGAGTAACATTCTGGTGAGGTCTGATTAAGACTTGAGTGAGAGGTGGATAAAAGTTAAGAGAGGGTTGTGAAAAAAGGGGGGGGGGGTTTTTTTTTTTTTTTGTTTTGTTTTTTTTTTTTGGTTTTTTTTTTTTTTTTGAGTTTTTTTTGTTTTTAGTTAAAAAAAAAAAAAAAAAATATATTTTATATTTATTTATTTTTTAGAAAAAATTAATAATTTTTTAAAAAATATTAAATTTAATTAAAAAAAAAAATTAAACATGAGGTCTGAGCGAGATCGGAATGAGATTTGCATGAGATTTGCATGAGGTCTGAGCGAGATCTGAGTGAGATCTGAGTGAGATTTCAGAGAGATTTGAGTGAGATTTGAGTGAGATTTGAGTGAGATTTGCATGAGATCTGAGTTAGATCTGAGTGAGATTTGCATGAGGTCTGAGCGAGATCGGAATGAGATTTGCATGAGATTTGCATGAGGTCTGAGCGAGATCTGAGTGAGATCTGAGTGAGATTTCAGAGAGATTTGAGTGAGATTTGAGTGAGATTTGAGTGAGATTTGAGTGAGATTTGCATGAGATCTGAGTTAGATCTGAGTGAGATTTGCATGAGGTCTGAGTGAGATTTGCATGAGGTCTGAGCGAGATCGGAATGAGATTTGCATGAGATTTGCATGAGGTCTGAGCGAGATCTGAGTGAGATTTCAGAGAGATTTGAGTGAGATTTGAGTGAGATTTGCATGAGATCTGAGTTAGATCTGAGTGATATTTCGGAGAGATTGGAGTTAGATCTGAGTGAGATTTGCGTGAGATTTTAGTTAGTCAGCTCTAAATGAGATTAGAATGAGATTTGTTTGAGATTAAAGTGAGATCTGACTGAGATCTCTGATATCTAGGATAGATCTGAGTGAGATCTAAAAGAGATTGTGAGATTTGATTGAGATTTGAGTAATATCTAAGAGATTTGAGTGATATCTAAGTGACATTTCCATAAGATTTAGGAAAGATTTGCATGAGATCAGAGTGAGATTTTAATGAGATTTAAGTGAGGCTTGTATGAGATCCAAAAGACATCTGACAGATTTGTGGTGTATCTTGAACACGATTGGCTATTGTGATTGAGATTGAAGATTTTTTTTTAACCCTTGACAGGAGCTCTCTTCTAGGTGGCTAACAGACTTCAACCATATTTAGCATTATAGTGACAAAAACGAAAATAAAATCTTTCAAAGCCTGAATAAAGAGTCGTGGTTGAATCCGATTGGGATTTTGAATGGATGCTTTACAGTCTGATTTACTACAAAGTTGCAGGATTAATTATTTAAAGGCCAAACATTTCTGAAGCCTGTGTTATTCATATGGCTCCAGAAGAGTTAAGGCTAATTACAGCGCGTCAGTTATTAGCAGATTCACGCAGGATTTCTGTGACCAAGGCTCGTTTTTTATATTTTGGTGTGAAGTCATCATTATAGCCCAGAGCAAACGCATTTGTTTGACCCAGATATTATTTTTCTTTTTTTTCACAGCTTAGTGATTTGCTAAAAAAGTAAATATGTTGCCTGGCATGAGCTCTGAAGCGATGTTCACCGAGCACTGTTTAACACACTGAGGCGTGCTGAACAGATGGTTAAGAAAGGCTGAAGATTTAGTCTATTAAATATTTCCTTCTCTATTGGATATTAGAGGGAGGCTGGGAGAAGAGGAAAATTTAAATAAAGTCCAGAATAATAAAATCTTTACAGGGTTCATTTCCACTACAGATACCCGAGGTCTTACTGTTAACACCGATACCACAACTCAACACAAAACTCAGAACGACACACACACACAAAAAAATAATAATAACGAACAAAACGAAAGTCAACAAAACACACAAAAAAGTCTAATCAGAACTCAATGAAACAAAACAACCAAAGTCAGCAAAACTCAACAAAACAAAACAACTCAACAAAACAAAACTCAAAGAAACAAATCTCAGTGAAACAAAACTCAATGAAACAAATATCAACAAAACAAAACTCAACGAAACAAATCTCAATGAAACAAATATCAACAAAACAAAACTCAACAAAACAAATATCAACAAAACAAAACTCAACGAAACAAAACTCAAAGAAACAAATATCAATGAAACAAATATCAACGAAACAAATATCAACAAAACAAAACTCAACGAAACAAAACTCAAAGAAACAAATATCAATGAAACAAATATCAACAAAACAAAACTCAAAGAAACAAAACTCAAAGAAACAAATATCAATGAAACAAATATCAACAAAACAAAACTCAAAGAAACAAAACTCAACGAAACAAAACTCAAAGAAACAAATATCAATGAAACAAATATCAACAAAACAAAACTCAAAGAAACAAAACTCAACGAAACAAAACTCAAAGAAACAAATATCAATGAAACAAATATCAACAAAACAAAACTCAAAGAAACAAATATCAATAAAACAAATATCAACAAAACAAAAACTCAAAGAAACAAATATCAAAGAAACAAAACTCAACGAAACAAAACTCAAAGAAACAAATATCAATGAAACAAATATCAACAAAAACAAAACTCAACGAAAACCAAAGAAACAAATATCAATGAAACAAATATCAACAAAACAAACACAAAACAACATCAAAAAACTCAAAGAAACAAATACAAACAAATACAACAAAACAAAACTCAAAGAAACAAAACTCAAAGAAACAAATATCAATGAAACAAATATCAACAAAACAAAACTCAAAGAAACAAAACTCAACGAAACAAAACTCAAAGAAACAAATATCAATGAAACAAATATCAACAAAACAAAACTCAAAGAAACAAATATCAATTAAACAAATATCAACAAAACAAAACTCAAAGAAACAAATATCAAAGAAAAAAATATCAACGAAACAAATATCAACAAAACAAAACTCAACGAAACAAAACTCAAAGAAACAAATATCAATGAAACAAATATCAACAAAACAAAACTCAAAGAAACAAAACTCAAAGAAACAAAACTCAACGAAACAAAACTCAAAGAAACAAATATCAATTAAACAAATATCAACAAAACAAAACTCAAAGAAACAAATATCAATGAAAAAATATCAACAAAACACAAAGAAACAAATATCAATTAAACAAATATCAACAAAACAAAACTCAAAGAAACAAATATCAAAGAAAAAAATATCAACGAAACAAATATCAACAAAACAAAACTCAACGAAACAAATATCAATGAAACAAATATCAACAAAACAAAACTCAAAGAAACAAAACTCAACGAAACAAATATCAAAGAAACTCAACAAAACTCTACAAAACTAAACTAAACAATGAGTCAACAAAACAAAAATCAACAAAACTTCACAAAACCATCCAAAACAAATCTCCTGATAGAGTTGAATTGAGGGTCTGTGGTTTCAACATTGAAAAACAAAATACAAATAACAACCCATTCATTATTTTCTGGTGTCTTAATATTGAAAAGTAAATCAATAATTGACTATGTTTAAAACCCATTTTTGCTCAAAAATGCTAAATATTTAAAATATGCCTCATTTATCATTTCTTCCCGTCATATTTCCTGAGCTGGAGTTATTTCGTTTCTGGCACGCTCGCATAACCGGGGTGTAATTTAACTAACTGGAAAACATGCAGAATCCTTCAGCAGCTCCTTCAGTTGCTTCACTCTGAGAAGTTCATTACATGCTTTAGGGCAGTAAGCGGTGACAGTAACGGAGGACGACACGTCCACCAGGAACATTAGCGGCTTTTTCACCTCAATAACGTTAGCTTTAGGTCGGATACTCGCTGGTTATTCATTTTCCACCATTAGTTTGAATAATATTCCGTTATTATATACGGATATAGAGCATTTACTCGAACATTTTACACCTGAGAATGTTCTAGCGCAGTATCACAGTGCAAGTTGCCTAAGGGACCATCTGGCAATTCCACCCACTGAGGTAAAACGTAGAAAGGCCCGGATCTTTCCAGCTACAGAAGATGGACATGTCATTCTCCCATTAATGTAACCTTCTTACTGCCCTATTACTGAAAAGCACGTAATGAACTCTGACGAATCCACCGATGGATTCTGAACGTTTTCGTTTTTGAGCTGATGAAACGATTCTCTCTTTCTCTCTTATCCTTTTAAATCCTTCTATTGATCCGGTTCTTTCTTTCCTTTATGTATTTCTTTATTCTATTATTCTTTGTCTTCCTTCCCGAGTGCCACTGTACAGCAGTGCTCCGGTGTACTCACCCCCGTGTACGTAGCGGTGTTAATTATCTACAGTAGTGATTAGTCAGTCTCAGTTCCTCTCTCGAACACGTTCTGCAGAAAGCCGTGATGAGTTGTTTTTTTTTCCCCCGGAGTGACAGCTGCACAGCATATGTTCATGAATATTCTCTAGACATTCCCTGGCCGATAGGCTTCGTCAAAATATTGGGAACGGTTCAGGGACCAAAGATGACGAATGAAAACAAACTGAAGGAAATGTTCGTCAGACATGTTCCAGCTCTGATAAATGTGTTCATCCTGGAGACGGTTAGGAAGCCAGTGAAGCAGAATGGAGCCCGCTTTATTATCGCGATCACGAGTATATATGGAAAAGGAACAACACGCGCAACGGGCGATATTTCGAGGTTAAACATACATTTTTAAAGAAGTAGTATAAAGACGGATTTCAAAATGACTGGCACCCCAACGGTTCACATGGCGTTCTTCACAGCTCGAGTGTTCATACTAAAGCAAAACAATACTGCCGTCCATTTTCCAAACCCGCTTGCATGTCATATGTGATAACACCTGGAATTTTCCAGTCGATCCACGGCTCAGCAGGAATTTTTTTTTCACAAACTTGCGATTATTAGCCCCGCCCCCAGACGAATCCACGGGTGCGTGTGTCATAACGATGTTATCGTTCCTACAGGATATTATACTGCCACGATATCCAGTGATGTCTAGCACAGATTATATTACACTACCAGACCTGCTAAACGTTAAACGAAGCCCCACCCCTTCCCGGCAACCTCACGAGCTCTGGTCTCGAGGGGCGCTCTCATTTTTTTTGTCGAGTTCATTATTGTGAAATAAAAATCAATCAGAGTGGAAAGAAAAGCTATTTCACACAAGCATAGTCTGGACGCAAGTATTCAGACCCAGCTGGGACACTTTTAGAGGATCTCGAAGTCTCCTTCATGCAGAAAATGGAGGAAAGAGCATTAATGCATCCACTTCCTTGAGGGTTTTCAACTGTTCCGATTGGGATTTTTTAAAAAAGAATGGCCCGGATTGTACCTAAAGGTAATGGTAATGGTATTTAATGAACCTACCAGTACATACTTAACTGTTTAGGGGGTCTGGATGTCACGAGAACCGATACTTCGGTACCCACATTTTAAAAACGTGACGGTACTTGTTTTACTGCAGTAGCACTGGTACTGTTGGTAATGAAGGTACCGTGATCGCAATTCTTCCCGACCTGATGGGGGCAGCAAATACGCACAAGTGTTTCAGTCGGTCCACAAGTGTTGAAGAAGAAGAACGCCTACGAGCACACGGAAAAAAAAAACTACAGAAGGTTAGCTTAGTTTAACAAGTTTAGCTCCGCCCCGACTCGTTGAGAGGAAAAGAGAGGAGAGCTAGTATGGGTTTCCGGTGTGCAGCCGATGCTATCGTTCATTTCAAACAAAGCGAGGAAACACCTGGAATTTGGCGAAGCGCCTGAAAGTCGGTCCTATATTATGTTTGTTTGAGGCAGCTGCACTGTAGGCGTGAAACCAGCGAACGCTACGCTCCATGTAATGTTAGCGATAGCCGGTTATTTGCTAACGACGCTAACGCATTGCAGTGTTATAAACCATGCATCAACATTCAGCCCGCGTCCTGTCAGATAAATCTAGCCTACTGTCACTGATAATTATTCACATGTACATGATTTTAATAAATCTGTTTATCCTATCCTGCCACCATATTCTGACACCATGTGTGTGTGTGTGTGCGAGCGTCTGTGTGTGTGTGAGTGTGCGTGTGCGTTTAGGAGTGCACCTCCACTCATTGTCAGACAGTGTCTGATAACTAACCCCCCCCCCTCTCTCTTTGCCAGTATCAACCAGAGGAGGATGTCCTCCAGGAGAGTTTTTAATTTAATTATTTTTAAACCACACCTTGGTATCGACTTTGGTATCGAGTATCGTGGACTTTTGGTGGTATCGGTACCGACTACTAGATTTTTGGTATCGTGACATCCCTATTACGGGGTAGGTCCATTTTGTGTTAATAGCTCTATGGTTTTCTTCATAGTGATGGATGATTGGTGAGCTTTTACATTTGTTGTCACTAATTTGGGCAAACATGTTTCCAAAACTAGATTACTACTCGCTAGCAAATGTACGATGAATGATTAGTAGTATCGGTTTATTTATCTTGTGATAATGTAATGAAATGTAATGTAATGCAGAATCTTTGCATGAAATAAACGTCACACAAATCATCCAATTATTTTGGTCCATTCTCCCGAAGGGTGCCAATATTTCTGGAGTCGACTGTCAACCGATTTTGCAAGAGAGGGGGAAAAAACAAAACAAATCCCAGCATGCATTCACGCCTCATGGATGCATCCAGACGTTTCTGTCAGCTAATCGCTTATCCCATTTGGGATGATGTTTACTTTCAAATGATTTCTATACGGGAAAAAAATATATATATTCTTCACGCAGAGAAAAGTAATTAACTGCTAATAGCCATTTTCTCCCCACTGTCTAACAGTTATCGACGTTGGAGAGCGTCACAAGTAAGAACTACATCGTGGGGTTTTTTTTGTACAGGATAAATCCTGATTAGAGATTTGTTCCCAATCCACTGGATAATCAGACTGGATAATCTGAAAGAATGATTCTGGCGTTAAACCTCGGTTCCGAGTGTATCAGACTGGAGCTGAGACCTGGACCGAGCCGTCGTGGCTGAAAGTGCAACAGTACAAGATTTCTTCAATCGCGTCGATGTTCCGTTCGGTCGTTAATCGAGGATCGTTCCGATTTAACCGCCTCTTCATTGCCACGATATCCAGTAAAGTTTAATCTAATCGAATGGAGATTATATTCGCAGACCTGGCAACCTTCACTCAAACCTTCTGCTCCACAATTTAACATCAGAGTACGTTTCTATGACTCATCGATATATATATATATATATATATATATTCGAATCTGCAAACAGGTCTTTTTTAACTCGCCGACATGACCTGGAAGCCCCGCCCACTTTCACTCCTTTCTCTCGTCGTGCCCTAGCTTAAATGGAGAATTTTTTGCATGTTCATTAATATGAAATAATACTCGATCGGCGTATGACTCGAGGGAAAAAAAGCATTTGAAAAACTACATTTCTGCTCCAGAATGTTTGTTTGTGTATGAATGCGCTTACTGTCAGTCATTCTATTTATTTTTTTTTTAGACTCACCCCAATACCCTTTCACTCTCCCGCCAATCTCACTCTCAAATCAGCAAGATATCTCTCTTTGGGGGGGAAAGAGAAAAAGAAACTGCAGTCAAACCCAGAATGAACAAAATGGCAGCACTTTTCCAAGATGGAGTCATTCACTACGGGTGAGGAGGATGAAGCTGGACGCAGAATTAGCGACGGTGCTCCTGGAAAGGAAAGCTTTGAAATGTTTCACAGGCCGACTTTAACTTTACACAACAATCCGAGTAGAAATGTTTTTTTTGGTTTTTCTTACAAAGAAAAGAAAAAAAAAAAGGACCGAAACAGCACTCACGAACATCCTCGTGAATCATTACCAGCTCGACTTTGTGTATTTTTTATTTTTTTTTAGAGGTGCGACTCTCAGCTGAACGGCCGATCCTTTAGCTAGCAACGCAGCACGCTCATATCGGCGATTAGAGATCGTAAGAGCTCATTACATCGAAAAAAAAGGGCAGCGACTCAATTCATGAACATCATCATACGGTAAGTCAGCGTGAGCCAAATTCGGCGTTTAAACGTAAGAGTTAGAACTCGGCTTCCAAAAAGTTGACTGTCTGAGAGCGCTTGAAAGTGATGCCATGACAGTCCCTGCTAATGCTAGCTCTAAGGCCCTGTTTACACCAGTGCATTTTGGCTGGCGTTTCCGCCGTGTTTCAGAAACGATCTCCGTCCACGCTACACGACCGAATACGCACGTCACATGACCATTCATGCACACATACAGTACGAGTGTAAACAGGAAGTTGGTTGCTAGTCCAAACCTAGGTCTTACGCCGCTCGAAATGAGATTTGTTGGCGATCGCTCTAATCGTAGCTCGCCTCTTGTGCGTAGCAGCTGCGGTGTTATAAAATACAGAATTTATCGGCACGACGGCGGCTAAGAATGACGACAAAGCCAGAAACGCTTGCGGTTCAGTCTCCGTGTTGTTGTGTTTACGATCGATGAAGCGTGACGGTCATGTGGTACGAGTTTGACGAATCAGAGAAAAATACGCGAAGATCCAGAAGAACCAATCAGGGTGCGAACGTAGGCGGAGCCACGCCTTCGTGTTTCAAAAGTCTTCGTTTTTTGGTCCGTTTACACTGAAACGCCAGCCCGGAGTTCTCGAACTAAAACCGGGTCTTCGGCGTTTCCGAAAGTCTCCCGTTTTTCGACGGTGGAAGACGCCGGAGTAGCGCAGACCGTACAGGGGTAACCGTAGCAGCAGTTATGCGTTTTAAAAACGGAAACGCACCAGTGGAAACAGGGCCTAACTGAACCGCTGTAACTCCTGGGGGCGGAGCTTTGAACCACGAGGGCGGGCTCGGGGAGTAAAAGAACGATTCAAATCTTTTTGCGGTCTAACTCCTTTAACCCTTAGGCACCTATCTAATTTTGACTAATCTTACCTTTAAACGTAACTATAAGCGGATAACGTGTACCACGTGTCACCTTTAAATATTGAGTCCAATGGAATGGAATTACAGAAGAATAAAACACTTCTCGACACGCTTTAATGGGAAAATAATCAACTTCAGAGAAGTAACAGTGATTCTGCTTGATTACACGACACCATCGTGGATTGTTTTCCCACAACAGCACAACGCCGAGTGTTTTATCTCAGGTTCTGATGAAACTACATTGATTCCCATTAAGAAGGAGCTGGATATTATTCTTAAACCTCTCTTCTGTGTGGAACGACTCGACTCCTTATACAAGACTGGCTTTTATTCTTCAAAACAACAACAACAACACTAAACAAGAGCTAAATAGGTGTCGGAATTAGGGATCCTCGAGCTCGTGCGTGTGGGAGGTGGGCTCCTCGCTACTCACTCCTCACATCCTTCTCAGACACGCACAAAGCCTGTCATGTTGACTTTTCTCCACGACAAGCCAGAAGATCAGATCCAGATTTTCCTTCAAACGGAGGAATAAAAGCCGAGCGTAGAGGTAGGAACGCTGCGCAGCTTGTGTGCCGTGTTATCTCGAGAGCTCGGGGACTCCAGCTGAACATCTTCTCGCAGGAGGACGGTGGGACGTTATTGTTCCTTCTTTCCTGCTCTGCGGAGAGACGTGCGGATTCGCTCAGACGTAGTGTACAGTGGCGTGTAGGGTGCAGCTGAGTGATAAACAGCGCCATGAACAGCTCTGTTCAGAAGCGCAGCTCTCAGAGGATTAGGCCACGGCTCGGCTGTACGCCGAGCGAATGCTAATGCAACGCGCACCGAGGCAAAAATAATCCACTTTCTTTATTTTCATACGAGCGCTCGCTTCATCCCTTATGTAACGCGACGTCTCATCACATGTCCTCACATGTGCACAGCTTCGCGGCCGAGCTCCAAACCTTTCCTCCAAACGGGCCTCGTGAATTATCCATGAACCCCTGACCAGCGTCAGTTTCAGATTGATAATTTAGCACTAACGTACCGTTTGACGTACTTTTTTCTTGCTTGGTGAAAGGCGTATTGACGACAGAAAGAAATATTCCAGCTACCAATCTAGCGGGACACGGCTTTTTAAAAACGTTTTAAAGTGTGACGTGTCCTGAAGCGCGTCGGTCCTCCAACGCCATGACGGCAGGTGCGTGTTATTCCTTGCTCCACGCAAGCGAGTTATTTCTCTCCTTGTTATTCACCGTCACGCTTGTAAATCCACATTCAGCAAATAGTTCTGCGTATTTTCACGGTCGTTCTCTTGGCTGCCGAGGCAGCAGAGGAGAGGGAAATAAAAATAAAAATCATTCAGTAAATGTGGTCCGTTTGAATGCGACTCCCAGAAACATTAAAAAAAATAGTAACGCATAAAATTCATCTTTATACAGCGGAATTTATCATGTTTTTGTCAAATAATATGAAACAAACGAGAGGAGATTCTGAGTTTCTCTCATGACCCCATTTGCAAATCAAGTGACAAATTTAACCCTAAACCTTCACCCTAAACCCTAACCCCTTAACCTTAACCGTAAACCCTTAATCCCTTAACCTTAAACCTTAACCCTAAACATTAAACCCTAAACATTAAACCCTAAACCTTAACCCCTTAACCCTAAACCTTAAACCTAAACATTAACCCTAAACCTTAACCCTAAACATTAAACCCTAAACCTTAAACCTAAACATTAAACCCTAAACCTTAACCCTAAACATTAACCCCTTAACCTTAAACCTGAACCTTAACCATAAACATTAAACCCTAAACCTTAAACCTAAACCCTAAACATTAAACCTAAACCTTAACCTTAACCATAAACATTAAACCCTAAACCTTAAACCTAAACCCTAAACATTAAACCTAAACCTTAACCTTAACCATAAACATTAAACCCTAAACCTTAAACCTAAACCCTAAACATTAAACCCTAAACATTAACCCTAAACATTAACCCTAAACATTAAACCCTAAACATTAAACCCTAAACCTTAACCCTTAACCCTAAACCTTAAACCTAAACATTAACCCTAAACCTTAACCCTAAACATTAAACCCTAAACCTTAAACCTAAACATTAAACCCTAAACCTTAACCCTAAACATTAACCCCTTAACCTTAAACCTGAACCTTAACCATAAACATTAAACCCTAAACCTTAAACCTAAACCCTAAACATTAAACCTAAACCTTAACCTTAACCATAAACATTAAACCCTAAACCTTAAACCTAAACCCTAAACATTAAACCCTAAACATTAACCCTAAACATTAACCCTAAACATTAAACCCTAAACATTAAACCCTAAACCTTAACCCTAAACATTAACCCCTTAACCTTAAACCTTAAACCTAAACCTTAACCATAAACATTAAACCCTAAACCTAAACCCTAAACATTAAACCCTAAACATTAACCCTAAACATTAAACCCTAAACCTTAACCCTAAACCTTAACCCTAAACATTAACCCTAAACCTTAAACCTAAACCCTAAACATTAAACCCTAAACCTTAACCCTAAACATTAACCCCTTAACCTTAAACCTTAACCATAAACATTAAACACTAAACCTTAAACCTAAACCCTAAACATTAACCCTAAACATTAAACCCCAAACCTTAAACCTAAACCCTAAACATTAAACCCTAAACCTTAAACCCTAAACATTAACTATAAACAATAAACCCTAAACATTAAACCCTAAACATTAAACCCTAAACATTAACCCTAACCCCTTTACCTTAACCTTAACCATAAACCACAAACCCTAAACCCTAAACCCTAAACCCTAAACCCTAAACCTAACCCCTAACCTCTCACCATAATAACTTTTTTTTCTTCTTTTTTTAAACTTGGTTCATATGAGAATTAAACTAAATCTGTTGGAAGGATACAACATGAGATTTTTTGTAGCGCGATTTTCTTTTTAAAATGTATTAAAATATGCAAAGTGATGGAGAATTAATTCTGAAACATGCTAATTCATGCAGAAATAAGATAACTAAAATATTATTAAACATCTTTTTTCCTGCACAATTACCAAACGATATATATTCTTCAATACTTGTATATTTACTTCTTTATTTATTCTTATGCTTCTTTTTATTTATTTATTTTTATTCTACTTTGCGAACACCCCCCCCCCCCGCAATTTCCTCCAATCAGATTCCTTCACGTTACTGTTCAGCAATTCAAAGTTACCACCTCATATGTTCCCGCATAACTGTTTATTAAAATATTACAAGTTTCATCTTCTACAAGTAAAAGTACACAAGATATCTCGAAATTAAACTACCTGAAAAATACAAAATAAACTACTAATAACAATGAAATTTATGCTTAAATTTAAGTTTAGTTATTTGACATTTAAAGGGAAACGAAAACATTATACTATAGAATTTATACTATTGATATGAATCATTATGCATTTCTTTTTACATAGAATTTTTTGCGCAGGTCGGAAAAGATGGAAATCGATGGAAAAATATCTGAAGAGCTCCAAAAAACTTGCTAGATGGAAGTCATGATGTTCGTCTGGTCCATAATCCATTAATCCATACACTGTGAACCACAGCCATCACTGTTCAATCATTTAAAAAGCTTTTCATTTGAAAAAGCTTTTCATTTGAGCCGTGTGATTTGAGCCCCGGGGTCTGAAAGCACCAGGCTGATGGAAACACTTCCTGTAAAAAAGTTTCACCTTGTGATTTGAGTCTAGTGTTGGTGTCTAACGTAATACGTTCGCTCGTCGCGATGCTGCGATGTATTTAAGGAACAAATCCCAGCTCCAGTCAGTTCGTGTCTCATGCCAAGCTTCGTGATTAGTCATAGAGTGGTGGGCGGTTCACCGAGACGCAGGAACACGTTCACTAAAGGCTAAAAATTTCCATACACGGTTTCAACTACGTTAAATGTTATTGTGCGTTAATTACGTTATTTTGACCACACGTCACCTCACACCGAACAAAATACAGCAGGGTCAGCTACGATGTGGTAAAACAGAGCAGCTATGGGTTGCTTAACTAGTGTCTCCTAGACCATGGGGACTCATCTACATAGACCATTTACTGGAACATTAATATCTAATTTTAGCAGTAATTTTGTAGCAGAGTAAGTACAGCTGTGAGGAAATCATTAGCACACAGGACAACAACATGTCTTGTCCAGGCTGGTTTTGAGTCATGGTTGCCTGATGACCGAGTAGAAAGAAAGGAACCAGAGAAAGATAATGAAGGCTACTTTATATTGGCTTTCACAAAGCAAACATTTTATGAAAAGCATTGTTTTACATCATGCACTGCGATGCTAGCGTGATGCACCTCGATGCTGAAACTAGCATCGAGAAAAAATCAAGCATGCAGTGCTGCCAATTTAGACACTGTTTCTCAATTTGGCAACTTTTTAGACCACTTAATCAATTTTTTTTTAAAGAGCCTTGCAACACTGATCACCATTGTTCCCAACGACCAATCACCAATCACCATTGTTCCCAACGACCAATCACCAATCACCATTGTTCCCAACGACCAATCACCAATCACCATTGTTCCCAATGACCAACCACTAATCACACCATTGTTCCTAACAAATGCAAACAAAACCAATACATTGTTCCAATACAATCAATGAATACAATTCAATACCAATACTAATCACATTGTTCCAATGACCAATCACTAATCACATTGTTCCCAACGACCAATACTAATCACAATCTATGACCAATCACCATTGTTCCAATGACCAATGACCAATCACATTGTTCAATGACAATCACTAATCACCATTGCCAATACATAATCACTTTTAATCAATCACATTTTCAACAATCCACACCTTGTAATCCAATAATCACCATTGTTAATACCAATCACTAATCACCATTGTTCACAAACACCTTTCCCACCAAACACATTTCCCCACCCTTACCAATACAATCACCATTGTTCCCAATACCAATACCAATCATTGTTCCAACACCAATCACTAATCACCATTGTTCCCAATCACCAATACTAATCACCATTGTTCCCAATGACCAATCACCATTGTTCCCAATGACCAATGACCAATCACCATTGTTCCCAACGACCAATCACTAATCACCATTGTTCCCAACGACCAATCACTAATCACCATTGTTCCCAATGACCAATCACCATTGTTCCCAATGACCAATCACTAATCACCATTGTTCCCAACGACCAATCACTAATCACCATTGTTCCCAATGAAAAAATCACTAATGACCAATGTTCTTCGTTTTAAACTCTTTTATGGTCAATATTTACAGGAATAAAAGTGAGTTATTTCATCTGTAACCATTTCCTTCATGACTCTTCGCTATACCCGTGTTTTTGACCGAAGTTTCCGTATCATTTAAACGCACACAAGGCTAGTTAGTGGTGCCGTGGACTCGCTAATACATTTATGATTTCTCTATCCTTCAAGAAGTAAAATTCTTGTGGGCGCGAAATCTTACATTTATACTAAAATCGTTCTTTCAAAAGGATTTTTCCAACCAGTCACTCATACATCACACTCCGAGAAAAAATATGTTCACCATAATATAATAAAACACACATAAAACCAATAAAAACAAGGTTAGCGGCAACGTGGTCTGGGAAGACGGCTCTCAGCAGCGCCGCTATGCTTAATAAGATTTGACGGGTTATTAGTTCGAGATGATGAACGATTAATGTAGCGTGCTAAGCTCATAGCTAATGTGATTCTGGTCATTGTGCTTGAGACTGAATTTGGGTGGCGGCGAAACTCTGAAGACAAACGCCGGCATGAGAGTCAAGTGTACCTGCGACAGTCATGCGTCACTTAATCCAACTCTTACTTACTTTTTTATACACATTTTAGTGGATTTAATGTTGTTGATTTTTCCTGCAAGGGAGCATCATCAGAAGGAACAGTGGTTAATGATACAGTGACAACACGTACAGTATCGAATTCACAGAAGTGATTTTTCTGTATCAAATGCACAACTAAAAACTGTCTTAAAACTGGGTTTAGTGCTCCATCCATCCATCCATCCATCCATCCATCCATCTTCTATACCGCTTAATTCTTTTCAAGGTCACGGGGAACCTGGAGTCTATCCCAGGGAGCATGGGGCACAAGGTGGGGTACACCCTGGACAGGGTACCAGTCCATCACAGGGCACAATCACATACACACTCACACACCCATTCATACACTACGGACACTTTAGACACGCCCATCAGACTACCATGCATGTGTTTGGACTGGGGGAGGAAACCCGAGTACCCGGAGGAAACCCCCGCAGCACGGGGAGAACATGCACACTCCACACACACAGGGAAGCGGTGGGAATCGAACCCTGGACCCACCTCCCTGGTGGGTCCGTGCTAACCACTAAGCCACAATGCGCCCAAATAGAGGAGGAAATTTTGAACAAAAGTGCTGCCCATTTATCTTTCGCTGTCGATTTATCGCGGCTATTTTCATATAAAGAACTGCACCACCAGACACGATGTTGGTTTTTGAAGAAAACGTTGTTCTATATTAAGCCTAGGCCTTTAAAAGAGACCGGTGGAATGCTGAACGCAGCTCTGAGAGTGGAAAGAAGGAAAATCGTGTTCAGAGCAAAAGCAGTGTGCATCCAGCGAAGTCATCATCGGCACAGCACGTGCGATTCGCACTTCTTTCAGCTGTTTAAAACACGTCCAACACCAGCATGGAAACTGATATATCAGCTCTGCGTCATCTGCCTCATCTCGTTAGACGCGAGCCCCGCCGTCAAGGACGCGCACCGTATTCACTTCCGAACTTCGCAGCCGTTTTACTGCGTCCTTGGTGGTGTTTTTTTTTTTTTTTGGTCATGTTTAATACTCTTCCGTATTAAACATGGAGGTTTTCTGAATCGGGCTTTCGGGACGTGTCGCTTTTATATCGGTGAGTCGGCAGAATTTGTAAAATCATTGTTCAACATCTAATAAATTGTGCATTTATCCATTTTATATAAAAAAAATGGCGTTTCAGATAAAAAAACAAAACAAAACAAACAAACAAACAAAAAAGACATCTCAGGTTTCTTTGCTCTTAAAGTGTAGCACAGAATTACCAACCACCAAGAACCACCACAGTCCTTCTTTCATCAATTTTCACTTTAGTTAACAGTTTCCTACATTACCCACAATGCAGTTAGACTACCTGCGTAGGACTTCGCCCTCAACTCTATGTTAAGAGAATGATGCGGCGGAGCTTTAGTCGCTCCGTCTGTCCAGCACTCTCACCACAGATCAGTTCCCAAAGCTTCAACTGTTCAACTGCTAACATCACCATCACCCCCCGATGAACCTTGCCGAGTCCCCGAGTCGTACAGCTGCGTTGCATTCTGGGACGTCGAGTCCAGCCTTTTGCGCCGAGCTCTATTCTACTTCGACGCCGGATTTCTCGTTTATATCACGTCGGACGTCGTGGTAAAAAAAAGTTCAAAGGGAAAGAGTGAGCGAGAGACGTAGCTCTTGCTGAACCGCTAATCGCTCGTTCGAGATTGCTGAGAAGTTTTCCTCCGATTAAACGAACCGCCGCTGTAAAATGTACTAGCGATGTCAGCACGGCACGCAACCGCAAATTAGCGTCGGCATCGCTGGACACATCGCGCATACCGCAACATAAACACATTTCACGTGTTTAAAGTTTAAAGTCTTGCTACATAAACAACATTTCAGACACTTAAGCTGCACATCATCCCTAATGGAATCCTGCAAACAACAGGATGAGAATAAGCAGAAGTTTCTGCAAACACCCCCCCCCCTTTTCCTGCCCAAAAAAAAAAAAAAACCCGAAAGATGTTCTCCCTTTTTTTTTTTTTATAATTATTACCCTCCCGCCTCGCCCGCCCCCCCCCCCCCCTCCCCCTCCCTTTGTTTTCTTTCTGTCTTGCCCCAAGGGTTGCGCAAAAAAAAGGTTTGCTTGGTTTTTTCCCTCCCTCCCTTTTTTTTTTTTTTTTTCCTTCCTCCCTCCCTTCTCCCCCCCCACCCACACACACCAAAAAAAAAAAAAAAAAAAAAAAAAAAAAAAAAAAAAAAAAAAAAAAAAAAAAAAAAAAAAAAACCCCCAAAAAAAAAAAAAAAAAAAAAAAAAAAAAAAAAAAAAAAAAAAAAAAAAAAAAAAAAAAAAAAAAAAAAAAAAAAAAAAAAAAAAAAAAAAAAAAAAAAAAAAAAAAAAAAAAAAAAAAAAAAAAAAAAAAAAAAAAAAAAAAAAAAAAAAAAAAAAAAAAAAAAAAAAAAAAAAAAAAAAAAAAAAAAAAAAAAAAAAAAAAAAAAAAAAAAAAAAAAAAAAAAAAAAAAAAAAAAAAAAAAAAAAAAAAAAAAAAAAAAAAAAAAAAAAAAAAAAAAAAAAAAAAAAAAAAAAAAAAAAAAAAAAAAAAAAAAAAAAAAAAAAAAAAAAAAAAAAAAGAGAGGGAGAGAGAGAGAGGGAGAGAGGAGAGAGAGAGAGAGAGAGAGAGAGAGAGAGAGAGATACAGGCATCACATATGGAGCTTGAACAAATGTCCCGTGCTCACGTGACCAATTGACCAAATTCATTCATGTTTGAGGGGCACTGGTGGGAGGGGCACTGGTGGGAGGGGCAGTGGTCGCTTACGGTTAAGGCTCGGGTTACTGATCGGAAGGTCGAGGGTTCAAGCCCCAGCACCTCCAAGCTGCCACTGTTGGGCCCTTGAGCAAGGCACTTAACCGTCTTCGCTCCAGGGGGCGCTGTGTCATGGCTGACCCAGCGCTCATGCTGGAATACGAAGAACAGAATTTCACTGTGCTGTAATGTACACGTGATCAATAAAGACTCGTTATGTTCAGTAGCGGATCTATCCTGCGCACATCTGCTTTAAAGGACGATTCTGTTTACGTTTTGGGAAATCAAACCAACAAATAACAAACGCCGGCCGGGTTTACGGCTTCTCTTCGACTTAACGAGACCGGGGGGGGAAAAAAAAAACTGGAAAGTGTCGACTCCTCTGCCCTGAAGACTTTCCAAGGCTGGGGAGATTTACAAAGCACTGACACTGGAGACTCCTTCCATAAAAGTTACAACATCTACTAAAAATTTTTATATATATTTTTTTTTTTAAATATAAAAAAAAAAAAGCAGGAAATTTGATGTAGCTGGACAAATTTGAATCAAATACTTCTGGCTCAGAGGATTAGTGACACTTTGATGGAAACACTGATCACACACACACACACACGTGAGAGTGACCCGGTGTTCGCACTGTGAGGAGAGCCAGGATGGGAATCTTGCGGGACTCGACAGCAAAATGCGACGCGTAGGACGATTTCCTCGTCACGCTTGCAGGGAGCAGGTGGTCAGAAATGAAGCCTGTGGGAAGATGAGAGGTGGCACCCAGCCAATATGACTGTACATAATCATTACCGGTTCCTCCATCTTCTAGAACGACGAGAGCAGTGCCAGGTACGGCTGAGCGATACGACCAGAAGAAACACCTTCTCACGGAAAACACACACACGTATGTTCAAAGATCGTTTCTTTTTTCCAAAGTTTCAAACTAGAACCCTTTTACAAAGGCGTTTACTTCAAGAACTTGAAGCGGAAGTTCTGCACAGTACTAAGGCGTGGGGGTTTTTTTTTTTGAGATCTTCTGAAACTATTTCCAGCAGAACTACCACGGAAATATTCCACCCAGAACCAAACCCATGTAGCAAAGGTAATGCGAAGAGGTTTAGCGAAAGGAGACACTTTCGATAAAAATGAGAAACAGGTTCAGTCTAGAACCTTCGAGCCTCTATCACTCCCTATGGTGGAATCCGGTAAAAAGTTCTACGAGGGTTTAATTATCAGGGAAACGATATTTTTTCAAAGTAGAACCCATTTAGGATGCTGAGAACCCTAAACTATCAGGAGGACATTTTTTATGCTTTCAGAAAATTCATTTGTTTTGAATCAAATAAAAATATGAATGGTTTAATTAATGGTTCTTTGGATTTTGTTCTTCCAATGAAACCTTTAAAAGGTTCTATGTGTAGAATGGATTTTTTTTATTTTTATTTTTTAAATAATAAATAAATAAAATATCGCATAACTATCCAAACAAATACTCTTAAAGAACATAAAAAAAAAGGTTAAATCTAGAACTCGTAATAGTTCTTCGGCTTGTTCCTTGTAATGAAACCTTTCAAAGATTCCATTTAGAACATCTTTAGAAAACTAGGAACCCATAACTATAAATCCAGGACTCTAAACGGTTCTCAAGGCCCTCTGAAGGAACCGTCGTAGCTTCTGTGTAGAGCCGTAGAACAGAAAGTTATAGGAAGAACCCGTTCCAAAGAGTAGAGCATCTTCGGAAAACATTCCACTTCAAGTCCTACTCATACAGCAAGGTTCTACAAAGGTTCTAAAAAGAACCTTGGTTAAAAGCCACAGTATTAAAGCTACAACCATGAAGCTCTATTTTGGTTTAATGGTTCTATATATAACCCTAAAAAACCGGTTCTAAGATGGAACACTCTTTTTAAAAATAAAAAAAAAGGTTTGCCAGCAGAACCACTTTGAAAAGCGTTCCACTTAGAACTTTCTATCGACGAGTTTCTATAGAACTTTCTATCGATTTCTAACGGTTCCTTTGTTTTGTTTTTCTGAAAGGTTCTATAAAGAACAGAGTCTTTTCCTATCAGAGGGGCATCGAAGTAGAACCTCTTTAAAAAGCTAGGAACCTATAACTATCCAAAAAGAATCCTTATAGAACCCTTTCAAAAAGGTTACATCTAGAACTCGTGATGCTTTTTTGGCTTGTCCTTGTAATAAAACCTTTAAAGATTCTCTGTAGAACTTCTTCAGTAAAATATCAACCCATAACTCTCCAAGAATCCTCAAAGAACCTTTTCAAAAAGGTTAAATCTAGGATAGAATGTTTCTTAAGTCCCTCTGAGGGAACCGTCAAAGGTAAAAAAAGAACCTTTGTCAAAAGCTCCACTCTTAGAACCTTATACAGAACCCTATAAAACAAGGTTCAGTGAGAAAACCCTTTAGCAGAACCACTTTGGAAAAGCATTCCACTTAGAACTGTCTACTTACAGCATAAAGGTTACTTTATCTTGTCCTTCTGAAAGGTTCTATCCAGAACTCTACGACAGAGTGTTTTCCTATTAGAGAGGCATCGAAGTAGAACCGCTTTTAAAAAAAAAAAAAAAAAATCTAGGAACCCATAACTATCCAAGAATCCTTAAAGAACCTTTTCAAAAGGTTCAATCTAAAATGAAATGGTTCTTAAGTCTCTTTGAGGGAACAATCAAAAGGTACCAAGAACCTTTGTCAAAAGCTCCACTCTTAGAACCTTATACAGAACCCTATAAAACAAGGTTCAGTGAGAAAACCCTTTAGCAGAACCACTTTGGAAAAGTTCAATCTGAGATTAAATCAAGGGCTCGGCATGGTTCGGAAGTCTCTCCGAGGGAACCTTTAAGCCCTACAACAGAGGGTTCCAGGAAGAACCCATTCCACAAGGTTCTAAGGGGGGGGTGGGGGGGGGGTTTCGGGTGAAATGCGAGTCGACGCCGTCAAGGACAATAGACAAGCGGATAAATAAATAAACCAGATACGTCTATTGACGGCTTTTGTTCTGCAGTCATCATTTCAAGCAGAAACCTTTCCTGTCAGATCCGATGTAAAAACCGCGAAAGGCTGAAAACTTAGATAACCATGCGCGGCTTTCATCATCCCCCACACTGTTTTATACACCAGTTACATCATTAAGAGCACACACTTCCACAGAGTGTAGGATGTTTCTACAGTCATTAAATAATAGCATTTATTGGCTCTGCTAACACCGCTAACACCGCTAACACCGCACATGTCTAATAAAATAATGAGCTGAAAAGAAAATCTGCTCCTCGGTGACGCTGTGCGACGCCGCCGTGTCATTCTCGGCCTGAACGGGCCTTTGCTCTGCCAAGAAAACCCGAGGTTTTCATCAAAGCTTCTGCGATGATAGATGACACACTTCCACTGCCGTCTCTCTCCCTCTCCCTCTCCCTCTCTCTCTTCCCTCATGACACACACTCGCAGCCCGACGCTTTTCCCTGCTAATTGGGAAACCTAGCGAATTTCTTGTCCGAGACAGAACCCTGCTGATGTACAGTAGCAGCTGAGAACACGACCCAGAGTTTTGTCCAGCGCTAATGCTCACGCACTATTTAAACACGACGGAGATTACTCGGAGCACCGCACGACCCTGAGCTCTAAATAGAAGAGCCGTGTCGTTTTTAATTACGGTGATGTTTATTACCGTGGTCGTCTATCTGACTGGTCGGAAAGGCGGCGATTTCGTTTATTAGAACAGCAGCTCTGACAACGACGCACGCTGCGAGTTTCGTTCCTACAGCAGTAACAGTAAACGGACACAAAACCGAAAAAGAAAAAAAATAAAAAGGTGTCCTCGTTGATAGCGTGATAAACGTGTTCGGTAAAGAAACGCTTATGGAATGAGTCTCCAGTGTCAGCGTGTCGAGAGAAAAAAAAAAAACGCGAAGTAAAGACACGCGGGGGTTTGTTTTCACTCGGGGATATACGAGGACGAGAGACCAGGAGCTTTAGTTTCTGTAGTTTTGGTGAACGGGAAGCTGGTGGAAGTAGGAGGTTAATTCTGATTGGTTGTTCGGTAGCACTGACGTCACCGCTGCTGAATGTAGTCCCGCCCATGTTGAATACCAAAAAGGACAGCGTCAGAAAAATGAACAACAACAAGAACAACAACACCACCACCGGCACGTATCTAACCAGCTAGCTGTTCAGGATGGCAGAAGAATCTCCAATTTGCATATTCATGAATATTCATCGGTTAATGAAGGTGAACGTGGGGAGTGGTTCCCTCGCCGGGTTTAGTGGTTTAAACACTAGACTAATTCTACAGGAATGAATTGTGCTGGTTTAAAAAGACTTGCTCAGAGAAGCGTTTGATTTGAAGGTGATTCAGCACTGCTCTGGTCATCGATCAGTCCTGACAACTGTTCTTTAACTACTCCACAGACTCGGTCGAACGTTTAAAGGTGACCGAGGCTTTGTCTCTGAACTGCAGCTCAGAGACGACAGAACACCGTACACGTTTCAGAAAGACACCTCCCACAATACACGCTTTTAAATCCAGGTAAAGTAAAACGCATTTATTCTTCCAGGCCTTTGAGTCTCTTTAATCTGACTTTGACCTGCCGCTGAGTTGTTTTGACTTGACCTGACATTAACTTGATCTGACTTAATCTGACTTTGATTTGTTTTAAGTTGATCTGACTTAATTTGACTTTGACCTGCCGCCGAGTTGTTTTGACTTAATATGACTTGATCTGACTGACTTGTTTTGACTTGATCTGACTTAGACTTGTTTTGAGTTAATCTGACTTAATTAGATTTTGATCTGACTTTGACTTAATGACTTAATCTAACTTGCCTTTGATTTGATTTGACTTAATCTGACTTGATCTGACTTTGACTTGCCTTTGACTTGATCTGACTTAATGTGACTTTGATTTGACTTTTGACTTGCCGTTGACTTGATTTTACTTACCCTGGCTTGATTTGAATTTGATTTGACTTTGATATGATTTGACTTCATCTGAATTTGAATTAACTTTGATCTGACTTGATCTGACTGACCTGTTTCCCACTTGCCTTGGACTTGACTTTAGTTTACATGACTTGATTTGACTTCATCTGATTTCATTCGACTTTGACTTGATCCGACTTCATCGGAATTTCATTTGACTTGGTCTGTCTTTGACTTGATTTCGACTTCATCCCACTTTGATCCGACTTTCCACTTGCCTGGCTTTTGACTTGACTCATTCTGACCTGACTTGCCTTTGACTAGACCTTCGCAGCTTGACTCTGACTTCTTTTGCACGTCAAACGTGTCGCTTTCGAATGTAAATGATCCGATAATACAAATCAGCATCGCTCGGCCGTCTGAAAGAAACGAAGCGACTTCGTGAGCCGTGATATTTGCTCAACGCGTTTCTGTATTTTCAGCTCATTCCCTTCACAACCTAAGAGTTGATATTTCTTGCTTAATGGATCAGCAACATCTAATATTCCGAGCTCTTGATATCAGTCACGCAAACAAAAATAATACAAAATGGGATTGGGCCATTACTAATAACCAGCTTTTATGTTAAATTAACCATTTCAAAATCCCAGAATGCAGCGGGTCTTAAAGATTTCCAGACTCCTTCACTCACTTTTCCTGAGCGGCGAGTTTCCCCATGCTGTAACACAGATGCAATCAGTTCATTGTGCCATCTGCTCTTCTCCAACCAATTTTTCAGCATTGATTCATGTGATGTTTTCTCACATCAGTGGATGCAGATACAGCCACATCAAACAGAAATGACTTCACCGACCGGCAACACCGTCTGCGGCAAGATATTTTTTTTTTCCAGCCTTGACACTTATAGACACCGAAATGTGACTATTGCATGACACAAAGATTACCCACAGGTTTCATCATTTATGTTTCATCACGTTTTAACTGAATCAAAGGATCCGAGACGGGCGTAGGGTCATCGGGGTGGCCGAGTTTCCAGCGAATTTATAAACATAATGAAAGTAAGAAAATGAAAATGTGATTCGGGGCGGTGGGGGGGTTGTTTGGGAGGGGGGTTTGCTGCCGGCATTTTCACATGCATTATGTATTGACATAATTTGCTGCGTAAGAAGAATCCAATCTAAAGTCCAGTGATGAATATGAATCGGATTTCTAATCGTCCGTTTGTCTCGGTTAACCTCCGGAACGGCTGATCACGTGACGTTACTGAAATTGTTCGCTTGCTAACGTGGCGTCGTGTCCCGTCGAATTCTTCACTAGAAAACTAAATCAGATTTCTCAACTCTTTCTTGGTCCAATTGAATTTCCTGGTCACATGACACTAAATATGTGGAAAATGCTACACATTTCCTGCCCAAAGACATTCCGTGTCAATTCACGAATATACGCCCCATCGATCTATCCACTAGAGTCAGGCTCGTGTTGTAAAGACTTAACACATTACGAATAAATGCCGTTTCTATCATTTACTTTGACGAATGTCTCAAAGCAATGCAGCGTTTTTCGCATAAAAACCCCCGCAAGCGTTCCTCCCTTCCTGACGTTATATCTCATGACAGATCACAAATACACACGCACTCAAAAACCTGACATTGAAAAGGTGAACTCTTTCTTAAATGCTGAACGATTCCGGTCAGATTTACTAAACACACTTGATAAATTCATGCGTCTTAACGTTAAACGTCCGAATAAAACGGGTCTGAGGCGTAGCTAGTTACCTCGATTAGCTTAACACGATTGCGGTTGCTATGGTAACAATAAATATCTTTCATTGGATTGGTAAATCAGTGAGGAAAGCAGTGATGTAAACGATACCGGAATCCCACACCTGTCGCTAGTTTACTAGCACCTAGCGTTTTGGGATGCAATGCGGACATGTCGTGGTGTCTAATTTGCATATTCGTGAATATTTATACTTCGTCTTTGTGTTTCAAATGAGGGCGAACATGTACAGATGTTTCCCTGCCGGTATTAAGTGGTCTCCCGGGCATAAAAACATGCATTACTATAGTTACTTATCTTAAGAATCACTGGATTATAAATGATTTTGTTTAGAAATTAGATGCAAACTAGACATTATAGTACAATTATGTATTTATTTTTAATAAACTAGTCAGTAGTCTGAAAGAAATTAGCTTTGGTCAAAACTTATTCCAAGATCCTTTTTGTATTATTATTTATTTATTTATTTATTAGGGGTCCAAGCACCAAAGATTCTAATCAGTAAGTGGATTCCTAATGATGACTGCATGGCTTCAAAAAAAAAAAAAAAAAACACACAAAAAAACATCAGCCAATCAGCTTTTAGCAGGCATTTCAAAAGCTGAACTTGGTATGACCTCGCCATGGTGACACGATTCACGAAAGGTGCTTGGACCCCATAAATCGCTGCTCGTGGCTATATTTCACATATAATACCAGTCAGATTTGCGTCTCGGTGTTCGAATCCGATTTCTACGTGCTCAGGTAAAAGTTAGCGCGTCCTTCTGACTTGAAATATACACATAACGGATCTGACGGTACAATCCCAGCAGTCCTGTTAGCAAACAACTGGTCAAATAACAAACCCATCATGTATTTATAGCATACTGGAGTACAGTCAGCATCGCTTGAGCAATGTTGTGATGATGAGCTGCTGCTGGGAATTTGCTTTCCATGCAGACTTGAAGAGATGGAATCAAAATAAAGATGTATATGATTTATAGTTTGAGGCCTGATGCTGTAAATATTTCAGCGTCCTCTGACAACAGATGCGTCGGTGCTGTAGGCGTACAAGTGTGTGATCATGACTGGAGTGTGGAGAATAAACCTGACAACAAGCTGTACGCAGTGTATGACTCGTGCCCGTACATCAATGTATGAACTGATTTATAGAAATTTCTCCAAAAATATATATATAAATAAATAAATAAAAAAATAACAGGTTTTAGAAAAATTGCTGCATACAAAATTCTATATTATCTAGTGACATTAGCGTAAACATCAGCGGTTGTAATACTGATACCGAAGCCCTGAATTTCTACCAACAGCAATACCAATGTGAGTACTCCGTTTTTCTTTTCTTTGACCCGCCCATTAAGCTTTAAAAACGAGTTTTAATTGAAGCACGTCGCTTAAGATGGCCGCCTGAAATGACTGCATTACAGAACGAAAAAAATCAAATACGATTGAAAAAAATTATATGCGATAAATGGGTGAAAATGTGATATTATAACATAAAAATACAAACTGTACAGTTATTATCGTTCGACTTCATGAAACTGATCTGTGCCGAATATGTTTCAACAAAGAATCAAATAAAATCGAATACAATAAAACAAACTATACGCACGAACACACCTTTATTTTCTAAAATGAATGAAAATAAAATTCAACATATCTGATCCTGTATGTTCTCCTAACATTCACCCAGTACTGATACCGATCAAATCAGATTATCGCCATCTCTAGTCAAATTGATCTGATCATTAATAGATTTTTATAAAAGAAATAAAAGATTATTGCGAGGCACATTTCTCCCCCTCCCCTAATTTCAAGGACGAAATTGTTTCCAGTGACTGTCAGAAGCAACAGAACAAAGGTAATTTCGCACTTATTCGTTAAAAATAAATAAATAAATCAATAAATACAAATTGTACAAAGAAAATCTGAAGAATAACGGCATAAATGACGTCGCAGATTAAAACAATGTCGGAGAGCGGACACGTCTTCGCCTTCCTGTCGATGGCAAACGAGGCCAACTTTTTATCTGTCTGCCTTCGTGGCATTAGCTTAAAGCATTTCCGCTCCATAACTCAGTAATATAAACTCTGGTGTACAAGCTGGAGGAATTTAGCAGAGCAATAAAATAAGCTCTTAATAAGAGTTGCATATTAAAGCTGAAGAAGCAGGCGATAAACTGCAGCAATGGCAGGAGCCTGGGATAATTTATACAGGAAGTGAAGTGCCCAGAGCTGGGGCTAATGCACATATCTACTCTCGCTATACAAAAAAAAAATATCTCAGCAAAAGGTCTGAGCCAATGACTCTCTCTCTCTCTATATATATATATATATACACGTATAAGAGTGATCAACATGGTGCCATGGACACGCCCCTGCTTAAGACGGCCCATCGAACACTGTCTCAAAGTGGAAAGTGCAGTGTTTATAATTAATATTCGAAATGCCGAATTGTAGACGTATAATTTTCACCAGAATATTTATTTTAACGGTGTCCGGAAAAGATCACGGCCGACAGAGCTCCTATAGTCCACTCCAAAAGTACTGGAACAGCAGAGCGCAAATTCTACATAGCTTTCATTTCCTCATATTTACATCTAGATGTGTTAAACAACTTGGCACCTTTTGTTTGAACCCACCCTTCCCCCGCCCCCGCAGTGATCAACAGAATTGAAACATGTGACCGTGACTGACAGGTGTTTTTCGTTACCCACGTGTGTCCTGTTAGATTGATTGTTTAAACGATCAATAGCTCTGAACATCTACTCTCGGTTTTAGCCTTCAGTTTCACCTGTGGAGACTGCGTTTTGTTGTTTAAAAAGGATAAACCAACAGGAAGACCAGTGAGATGTCTGTCGGAGAAAAGCAAGCCATTTTGAAGTTGAGAAAAGCTGGGAAGACCAACCAGAGCCAGTGCACGAGCATTGCGCGTAGCCAATACAGCAATTTGGAACATCCTGTGACTTTCTTCAGTCACGTTAGATTGCTAGCTATACGTCAGTACGGCGAGCTAGCTTAGTCGTACCGGAAAAACTGCAACGCACTCGCCGCTACAGCAGAACAAAAGACGGCTCTGCTGCAGAATCGTTTCCGAGAGCTTCCGTCGCGTGTCGGAAAGTTCGCGTACGTTAACATGGCCAAAAAAAAACGTTCAAACACTTCATGAACCACGCCCTTTCGTTAATCATCAAATAGATCCTATAAAATGCATTAATCGTAAATATGACGGTCAACTACATTTGTAAAAACGACAACAATGTTCCCGTAAGTCATTTGTAGAGCTGTTAACTTAAAAGCTGATTTTGGAACCTTTTCGTCGTTCACTAACATGGAAAGGGGCGGGGTTAACACTGAACTCCATCCAGCCACCAGAGGGCCTCGGAGACATAGTGGCTTCCCTATTATCATAATATATATATATATATATATATATATATATATATATATATTGTTCTGAGCTGTAGTGGAACGTGGTAGCACGTTCACCTCACACCTCCAGTTCGCATGTTCTCCACGTGCTGCGGGGGTTTCCTCCGGGTACTCGGGTTTCCTCCCCCAGTCCAAACACATGCATGGTAGTCTGATGGGCGTGTCTAAAGTGTCCGTAGTGTATGAATGGGTGTGTGGGTGTGTGTGTGATTGTGCCCTGTGATGGACTGGCACCCTGTCCAGGGTGTACCCCGCCTTGTGCCCCATGCTCCCTGGGATAGGCTCCAGGTTCCCCGTGACCCTCAAAAGGAGTAAGCGGTATAGAAGATGGATGGATGGATGGATGGATGGATGGATGTTCTGAGCCGACTGACTGCTATCAGTATAACGTGATGGATTCCGCCGAATAAAATCAGAACTAAATGACACACAATCACAATACGTATTTAACTAACGATTAAAGGAGCAGTGATCCACCGTGCAAGTCCCCGTGTAGGAGACGTCGCTATAGAAACAATAACGTATTTAAGCGACGACATTAATATAAAAGTCCAGACCCGTATTGACGCTCCAGCATCGATCTGTTAAACAACGCGAACTAAAACGAATTCGCTCGAAGGCCACGCAACTCGGGAGAAAGTAATGAACTTGGCAGAATTGACTCTAGTTTGAGTCGTGGTGGGGTTTTTTTATTTATTTATTTTTTTTATTTCCCTCCTTCAGTCCCCCCCTTTAATAAATAAAAACGAAGAAGTATCATTTGATGGAGTTATCGCTACTCTTTAATCCTGTATGGTGTCTAAAGCTATTCTTCTTACATAGTCACTTCAATCAAATTAAGATTATGAAGTTTATAGAAAACGAAGAGTTTATTTATTTATTTATTTATTTATTTTTAATTGCGTACTCTTTCTTCGCTGCATCCGCGATCTCCTGCGAGGAAGTTTGAAGGTTAATGGCGGTCGGCGGATTCTCAGACCGCTGCACCGGAGTGAGGGGGATTTGTGCGGCGTGAAGTCTCATTAACCACGAAGGCTCGGAGAAATGGAAATCAGAAAGCAGTAGAAGGACAGAAGAGGAGCTGAAGTTCGACTAACTCGAGCCGAAGCGCCTTAACATCGCTCGGTGCTGTTAAACTAAACTCGGGACTCTGGTCAGAAGGTGTTGGTTCATTTTCTAGAGCAGGAGCTCTGACAGTACTTCGAGGACATTGTTGTTTCTATGGTCACAGCTGGTTCACAGGGACTTGCCACGTAGAGCGGACGCGGCACGTGAACATTAAAAAACGTGTGTAATCGGTGATACGGGGAAGTTTTCTTAAAGTGCGTTTCCACGTCTTTGAGGTGTCTGTGTTTACGTGTCTTTGCGGTTTACGTGTCTTTGAGGTGTCTGTGTTTACGTGTCTTTGCGGTTTACGTGTCTTTGAGGTGTCTGTGTTTACGTCTTTGCGGTTTACGTGTCTTTGACATGTTTGTGTTTACGGTTTCCACGTCTTTGAGGTGTCTGCGTTTACGTGTCGTAAAGACACCTCAAAGACGCAGAAACGTAGACACCTCAAAGACACGTAAACCGCAAAGACACGTAAATACAGACACCCGGTGTCTGTGTTTACGGTTTCCACGTCTTTGAGGTGTCGGTGTTTACAGTGCCTTGCGAAAGTATTCGGCCCCCTTGAACTTTTCAACCTTTTGCCACATTTCAGGCTTCAAACATAAAGATATAAAATTTAAATTTTTTGTGAAGAATCACCAACAAGTGGGACACAATTGTGAAGTGGAACGAAATCTATTGGATATTTTAAACTTTTTTAGCAAATAAAAAACTGAAAAGTGGTGCGTGCAAAATTATTCGCCCCCTTTACTTTCAGTGCAGCAAACTCACTCCAGAAGTTCAGCGAGGATCTCTGAATGATCCAATGTTGTCCTAAATGACTGATGGTGATAAATAGAATCCACCTGTGTGTAATCAAGTCTCTGTATAAATGCACCTGCTCTGTGATAGTCTCAGGGTTCTGTTGAAAGCGCAGAGAGCATCATGAAGACCAAGGAACACACCAGGCAGGTCCGTAATACTGTTGTGGAGAAGTTTAAAGCCGGATTTGGATACAAAAAGATTTCCCAAGCTGTAAACATCCCAAGGAGCACTGTGCAAGCGATCATTTTGAAATGGAAGGAGTATCAGACCACTGCAAATCTACCAAGAACTGGCCGTCCCTCTAAACTTTCAGCTCAGACAAGGAGAAGACTGATCAGAGATGCAGCCAAGAGGCCAGATCTATATTCTCGGATGAACTGCAGAAAATACAGCTGAGGTGGGAGAGTTCGTCCATAGAACAAATCTCGTACACTGCAAATCTAGCATTTATGGAAGAGTGGCAAAGCATTTCCAAAGATATCCATAAAAGGCTTGTGGCAAACTTTAGTCTCATCACAAGCCTTTTTATGGATATCTTTGAGAAATGGCATTCTTCTTGCCACTCTTCCATAAAGGCCAGATTTGTGCAGTGTACGACTGATTGTTGTCCTATGGACAGACTCTCCCACCTCAGCTGTAGTTCTCTGCAGTTCATCCAGTGTTTACGCGTCTTTGCGGTTTCCGCGTCTTTTCCCGGTGTCTGCGTCTACGCTTCTTTGAGGGAACGATTTCGTTTTTACAGCTGCTATAATGCAAGTGAGAACACAATCTCGTTCCAGAGACGTTCCACAGCATTTTTTTTATTTTATTTTTTTTAACTCTACCTCGTTTAGCCATTGTTTTTGCACTGAACAATTCTGCACTGAAAACAAGTTATTTTTTTTCCTCCATTATTATGACTAATAAGCTTTTCGCTCCGTTGCATAAACTGTAACGAGTTTCTGACGGTTTATTTAATGGTTCGAAAATAAAGCATGTATGAGTAATGTTTCATTTTTTAAAAAAAAAAAAAAAAAAAAGCTAAAAAGCGATCAGGAAAAACAAACTCTGTCCTTTTAATAGTGTATTATATCCCCAGTATATATAAAGCTAATTAATGAACGTTTCATTTAGAAACTCTGAGGTAATGAAAAACTTGTTGTTTTTGTTATAAATTAAACAATTAAGCATAAAATATCATATAAATCAGCTACACGCAGTCGAACACAGAGTGCTTTCAGGTGGTGTGGTGGAAAAGTTCCTGTGTGGAACTTTTTGCGCATTTTTCATCATTTACAGTCATTTCTGGCGGAAAATGTTATTGATATGGATGCGGGATGGAGTCTAGGTGTGTTTGGAGCTGGGAAGGTTAATCTCCATGTTTCATCTTAAAACAGGAGCTCGTTTCAAAACCGTCCGTCAAACCGGCGTAATTGTGCTGCTGAACCCAGCTGGGCGCCAGTTAACGCTTCCATTTCTGGGAAGTCATTTCCAGTCATTAGTGATAAATAACAGCGCGTACAAAATCCTGCGCAATTAATAGTCTTTTCGTTAAGGGGAAATTGATCCGAGGTGTTATTAACAGACGCAGACGTGATTAAGACGCTTAAGGAAATAGACGTGTTTGCTTACTTTCTGTCTGTTTGTTTGTTTTTGTGTTGTAATAATCAATAAAAAAAAAAAAAAAAAAAAGGCTTTAACAGACAGGCTTTTAGTCTGACTCGGTGACAGACAGACTTTCCAGCAGAGATTACCGCGAGCAAGGAAAAAGAAAAGAAAAAAAAGGAAAAAAGACAGAAAGAAAGAAAGCAGGAAGAAGCAGTGGTCCATCACAGCTCCATCTCGGCGGTAAAGTACAGACTTTACACACGTGTCAAGAGAGTGTAATGTCAGATACACGTCAGCGGATGAAAAGGCTTCTCGTACAGACGACGCTGGGAGCCGTGTCTCTTCTCTGGACCGCACCAAAGGAGAATCTCAGAGTGCTGGAAACGTGAGGAACGTGAGATGGCTTCGTGTACAGCTCTGGTTCTGTGACACCGTTTGGGGGGGGGGGGGGGGGGTGTTGATGGGGAATAAGTATAAATATAAAACCCCGTGAAACGCAGAGTGTGAACTTAGCGAGGCGTGTGATCTGCCTGTGAGGTTTTTATAAATAAACAAACGTCACAGATACGGAGAACGGAGGACACTCTGAGCTACGGCGAGACGTGGTTCGGATCCGAGACGACCTGCTCTGTAGTCTCGAGCCGTAGCAATGCGGTTCTCCGTCGCTTCATCTACCCGGCTGTCAGCAAAACTTCCCGGCATCATTAAATATATAAAAGCGAGCTACCTCGGAGGACAGAGGCAGCGTTTTAGGCCAGATAAGATCTGGCCTATTTGCAAAGGCAGAATAAGGACAGCTGTCTAACGCACGGCCTACTCAAGATCGAGAAAAATTCTACAGTCATGCACTAAAGCTGTTTTAAAAGAATATATCTGGAAAAAGGACATTCAGGATACTTTGTTGGGGGGGGATTCTGGAGGGAATGGCGGCTGGCGTGGCGTGGGCACGTAATGACGTGTGCCGTTAATTCATCTATGTTCTAGAACGGCTAAAGCGGGAACATGACAGGAGTATTCTAAAAGCGACTCGTGTGAACACCTTCATCACAAGATCATACGTCTTATTCAGAATAAGGTCAGTAATTAGATTACTGCTGTCCATGTAAACGCAGTCGGTGACAATGTTTACACGGACAGTGGTAATCTAATTATTGACCTTATTCTGATTAAGATAATAATGTGGTTAAGGCGTGTACATGTCTGATAACGCGACTAAAACAGGAACACTCCACACGTCTTAATTCCATCTGTGTTTACTCCGAGTATGACTTTAATCGGATTAAGGTCATCAATAATCGCCGTTTACATGCTAGTTTCTTAATCAGAGTATCGTCTTAATCGGGTTCATATCGGATTATCATCGTCCGTACAAACGTAGTCACCGTGGTTAATTAATGACTAACAAACTGTCGTTTGTTGGTGAAAGAGGAATATATATTAAAGGTTACGCTGTTGTCGGGAAATAATCAAGCTCAGCCTGTCTTTGATTATATTTTTTTTGACAATAATAACAGTGTTTGATGTTATTCCTTGCCTAACAGCATGGACTGTTTTGATTTAATAAACGCTTCGCTTTTGACTGTGTCGATCTTGAAGCCAACCAACCAGGAAGTTAGAATTAAGATGGGTTTTAAGCTCCGAATCAATTTTGCGTACATAATTCATTAACGGCCGCTCCGTGATCCAAGAACTGGTGCGTGGATCCAGACTGGAAATTTGGCGTGACCGCGTAGACTCCGGCATGTTGAAAGTGTTCGCAGTCCTGAATTACTGATGAGTCATAAAAGAAACATTAACTCCGGCGGCGCTTTAGTACAAATACAACGTCATCTCTCTGGGCACTTTCAAACACAAGTTCTGCACAACATGAGCCTTGTGTTATCCCGTACACTGGTGCTCGAGTTGATTAAAAGTGTGCTAAAGCTAAGAAAAGCACCAAACTAAACAATATAGCAACATATGGATGTACACACAGTGCCTGCCCTCCATTAATATTGGCACCCTTGGTCAATATGAGCGAAGAAGGCTGGGAAAAGTTGCCTTTATTGCTTAACCTTTTGATCTTTCGTTCAGAAAATGGAATGGAATCAAACAATCGCAAACAAAAGACGGGTTTATCAAATATATATATATGTTAAATATCGGTGTTCAACAATTATTGGAACCCTTAATATGTTGTGTTTAATGTATAATACATCCACCGAGGATAAACCTTGGTCAACGGTAGGGACTACAGTGTGTTCCGGAAGTCTTCACACATAGCGGTCACAAGGTTTATATTTACAATTATTACATTTTATGTCATTTTACACATCTGAGCAGTTGACGGATTGCTCAAGGCCCCAACAGTGTCAGGTTGGTAGTGCTGGGGTTTGAACTTACGACCCTCTGATGTGGAGTCCACTGCCTTAACCACTGAGCTACCACTGCCACGGTCGTGATGGACTTTAACAGGAACCAACCGAGTAGACGTGGACGTCCACGAACATCCACTGACAAAGGCACGCCAGTGGTGCTGGCGAACATTCTCCTCTACTGTATGGAGATTATGGTCACAGCCTGTATTTTTATTATGTAAAAGAAGCGTGTACAGATGACAAACTTTTCATGGCAACAAGCAGAGCTGACAGATGCACAAGGTGATGAACCTGGATAAAACGCAGAGCAGTGGTGGTTCAAAAACGTCCTACATCTCAATGTCGAGCAAATATATCGGCCTTCGAAGACATTATCAGGACACGATGAGAACTACGGAGGCACAGAATCATCCCCTCGCCGAGAACTTGAGCGTTCACTTCTTTAAATATAATATATTTTAAAACTAGCTAAGCGTTCCGTGCAACCAAAAACATCACACGAGGGCAAGAACAGTAAGGTTTTGATTCTTAGCCTAGATCGGGAATTCAGATCACAAAAATATCCATTTCTCTGTACAGACTAGAGAAACAGCTTATTTATAGTTTACAGAGCGAATAATATTCTTGGGACAAAGCTGAGCATCCAAGTCCAAGTAAAAACACTGATGGCTGATGGTGTTCCAATGCTAGCTGAAAGCTAACTGGATCATGACAGCCTTGTTTTTCAAATCCCTGCCAAACGCTGATTGGGTATTGGCAGCCATGTCTTTTTCCAAATGCCTGCTGAATATATAACTGGCTGATGGTGGTCATACCTGGTGAAACCTCACTGGATGGTTTTTAAAACCCTGCAGAACTCCGACTGGCCGCCGAAAGCCATGTGATTCAAATGCCTGCTGAATACTGACCTAATCAGATTAGGTAAGGTTAGGTTAGGTTCAACGTTATTGTCATTATCCGAGTACATGTACAGAGCCAATGAAATGCCGTTAGCATCCAACCAGCTGTGCAAATAGTAAAGAAGTCCAATGAAATAAATAAGGTTATGGTGCGATAAGTTAAGAGAACCGTGTACAGGTAAAGGTCAACAGAATGACACATACCAATGACGCAAACGGAAATTCGGTTAAATGCGATAAATACGAATCGGCGTGCAATAGGTTGAGATGACCGGTACACAAGCAGAGGTAAACAGCACGATTCATGCAATATGACGCATACAGTGGATTACAGTACATGCAGATGTGCAATAAAGTGCAAATAATAGTCTGATATACACTGCCGGTCAAAAGTTTGTGGACGCTCGACTGAAACGTTTCTCACGATCGTTAAAAACCTTCTAACATAATGCCCATATCTCCATTTGTGTTACTCCAGAGTTTTGATGACTTTATTATTATTATTATTATTATTATTATTATTCAACTTTTGACCCGTAGTCTAAATACGAATTTCAGTAATGTGCAAGTACATATTAATAATTGCAGATAATATATTGGGTAACGTATGATGCAGTATAGCATGGTGTTTAATGCTAACGTTTAGTTGTTAGTGGAGGCTGGTAGCTAATGCTTAGGAGCTGAGTGCAGCATTAGTACAGCTGAAGGGAAAAAGCTGTTCATGAGTCTTTTTGTGCAACAACACAGCCTTTGGAGACGTCCAAACAGTCCATGGTTGGGATGGGAGGTGTCCTTGATAATACCTCTCGCTCTCTGCAAGCACAGCAATGTGTTCCAATGACGTGTTGGGCGGTTTTACTTCCGGTTGTAGTGCCTTCTGGTCATGTCATGTGCGCTTGTTGTACCGTACTGTATGGTACAATGACAGAAATCACCCCTAATTCATCCCTATAATCAAACTGACAGACTATCTATTCTCTGAACATCTCATCCATGTACTGTTCCAGCACAAGTGCTTGGACCCGTAATTGCACTTTGGAACAAATATCAATACAGTAAAACAGACGTGGGTTTGTTTTTATTAAATCGGAGACACCATAAGCCGTCATTTCTGTCCTGGATCAACACGAGGAAGATCCCCGTTGCTGAGAAAGTGTCCTGAGACGAAGTCAGATTTGGACACACGGCGAGGACGTGCTGTTTCGGGTCTCACATTTCAAAGGAATTGTAGCTTTTTCGTAAGAGCTAGTGTTACACGAGTAAAAATAAACAGGTAGCTGCGTGCACAGTTTGCACATCACAAAGACAGCAAACACACAGCATTCCTTTGTACGAAAGCTACTCCCAAGCATTATATATATATAAATATATATATATATATATATATATATATATATATACACATTATATATTTATTTTAAAGAAACGTTCTGTATCAGCAACCTGGGAGTCCTAAATATATTCATACTGTAATGCTGGTACGCTACATTCATTCCTTTTGTCACGAGCCCCGAAAACGCAGCCGAGTTGAAGCTCTTCGTGCCGAAGGTGAATGATACGAGATGGAATTCTATACGATTACGGTTACGGCCTTCGGTTTGGAGATTGGACGGTGAACGGACTGGTAAAGTATTGCACGCTGGGCTCGAGTGAAATCCCATGATTCCCGCAGAAATGCAGTCGCATAGACCTGGCGTCTCTAAAAGTGGTCAAGATGGGAATGTTGTGTCAGTGGCAATGAGTGCTTTATGAAATCATTATCATATACGAAACAGTGGGTTTCCAAAAAGGTTGCGTAAGCCATCCGTATTTTTCGAAAAGGGGTCAAATGAAATCGAAAGGACATGAACAGGTTCTAAGTATGCGAGAAAAATCCCTACAATTTTGATTCCATTCCGTCACCGTTTTTAACCACCTATTACTGTATTCCTTAAATTTAATATCCTCATGAAATAATTCTTTCTGAAACGGGAAATAAAACCAGGATAATATCCAGTTTAGCATGATTAGCATGATTTGTATGCTAATCAGGGTAATCAGATTTGTGTGCTCTTACTAATTAAAAGAGATGTCACGTTTTACACAAAAAGAGTTTAAAAAGAAAGAAAGAAAGAAAGAAGGTTGTGGAAATAACAGTTTTTTCCCAGTTCAGTCACTGACATTAGCTGGTTTTCTTCCCAAATGTTGGCTAGTGTGCTTTGAATGTAGCAAATCCCATGAAGTTAGCTTTCCTGTATATTAGCTACTTTGCTGGTGAATATGGCTAATGGTTTTTAATACATCGCCTAATGTTGGCTAGCTTGCAAGCGAACCTAGTCTATGCAAACCTTAGTCTTAGTCTTATATGAGCCAGTCTGCTCATACAATACAATAAAAAAAAAAACAATAGCATAATATTAGCCAGCTTGCTAGTGTTGCTAGTGCAGGCTAGAGGTGCGTCGCGATCAGCTCCCTAGGTGGTGAATCAGTACACATCACTACACATTGGGACACTGATAGCTCAATTTCCGGGGACATGACTACATACTCCCGTTGTAAAAGTCAACAAATCATATGCGTCTTTGTCACGGCACTTCGAGCAGGATCGTAGGCCGGCTAGTGGGATTTGAATTTTTTTTAATCATTAAACACTTTAAAGTCATTCGGCTCAAACAAACCGTCAAATATAGATAAAAAATCGCTAACGTTAACGTACGTAAATCATTTGAGAGCTACAACGACGATAACGAGCTACGTGAGCTGAGAGGCTCCAGAAAACAGGACGTCATTTCCAATAAGGGAACTTCGCGAGCGTCGATACTCCGTGGTATTTACGGTGCATTGTGGGATTTCTTTACGGAGCGGACGTTCCAGATTGATTTTGCGATTAAGAATGGCCGACTCCCTGACTACTGAACTGGGGCGCTGACTTGAGACGCACCCTAGTACTTATTCTAATGTTATCTAGCTTGTTAGAAACCCTGACTAGCTACTAAAGGCAAACAGGTAGTGCAAGAGTGCACACACAGGTAGGTTAGATCAGGGGTTCCCAAACTTTTCCAGGGCAAGGCCCCTCAAATGGCATTAACATTTGACCGACGCCCCCTTTTGCAAGATGTGTTATGAATTTTTCTCTTTTTTTTTTTTTTTTTGTAAGTATGTCTTTAAAACAAATTAAAAATACAGACTTCCGAATATATCCCCCGTTTTTATTAATAATTACATCTTACATCATATTAGGAATTGATTGTGTGTGTGTGTGTGTGTGTGTGTGTGTGTGTGTGTGTGTGTGGGGTTGTCTGAGAGTGAGAATTTATTTTTCACACCAAATTGTTGAGGCCCCCCCGGGTGCCCCCTGGCGGCCCCCACTTTGAAAACCACTGGGTTAGATCACGAGTTTATTAAGCACCTTGCGAGACGGGCTCAGCTCACCTACAAAATTAGAAGATGGAGAGAGTGTAAGTCTCTCTGTTCAAGGCCTTCTGTTCCTACAAAGACAAACAGGAAGTCATACTTTCGGTTAAACACCCCTGCGTCGTCTACTCATCTAGCACTCGATGCGTGATAGAGCAGATGTTTCATTTCCGTATTCTAGTCTGCCTGGCAACCAAAAATCAACACGTATCAGTTCTCTATTGATAGCATGCCCTTTGTATGATCATGGATCCATGAAAACTTCCACCATATAGTTCTATATATATGGTGTATACCCCCCCACACACACACACACACATACATAAGGACAAATCTGTGTGATCTTGAAAGTCATTGAAAGCACCATTAGAGTATTGAAGTGGGGTTCTGAGGAGCGTTTTGCGCGCGAGGTTACACACATCAGGTTACAGACAGCGCACCAGGAACGTCCGCGTGCTCGAGACGCGGCGAAAAAAAAAAAAAGGCAAAATATTAACTCTCCACTAATGAAAGTAATATTTCGTAGCCATTAAAAGAGAACGGGTCCGTGTGAATACGAGGAGAGAAAGCCGAGCGTGAACAAGAGCTGACAATACGAGCTTAACGCATGAACGCTTCCTTATCGCAAGCTGTTCGGCGGCCACTTTCCCAACGCCGCCGCGGCAGAGCGATTCGGCTGAGAAAACCCGTAAAAAGACAAAGCGGCTGCGTCAGACATCGCGCCATCAGACAAAACAGTCGTTTTGTCAGGAAAATAACGAGCACCTTCTGTGTTGTTTTTTTTTTCCTCATTTCATTTTAGGATATTAAAATAATAATTAAAAATTAAATGGAGTCACCTCCGGCGTTATTAGAATGAGATTTACTGACTTAATAAATACGGAACGAATGCAAACTCTTATTCTTCTTCTTCTTAAAGGTGGGAAAAAGTAATGAAGCAACAATGAAGTGCTAGCAAGAAAATCCCAGCAGGCTGAGAGAAAAAAAAAAAAAAAAACGACAAAACAAAAACTGAATTTTATCACAGAGAACCCGAGATACATGACCAGCTGACACGACTAGTTTTCTTTTCCCTAGATGGACGCCAAGCAACAGCACAATAAACAGCGATGCAAAAGTCTGTCGTGACGTTACTTAATATTAAAAAGTAGCCTTTTTTTTTGTTTATTTTTATTTATTTATTTATTTTAAGCGAACGTAACAGCTACCAAAAGTGTCTTTCACAACCTGTGTCCTTTCCCCTTCGGTGAATCGTCTTTTAGATGAATTTTATTTGTGGTTTTTGTTTTTCCCACTGACTGCATGTTTAACTGAAAAAAAAACCCATGGAAAGTCCATTTCTGTATCACCAGAGAGGTCAGCAGGGGGCGCTCACCCTGTGGTCTGTGTGGGTCCTAAAGCCCCAGTATAGTGACGGGGACACTATACCGTAGAAACAGCACAGTTTTTCGGATGCAACATTAATTCCAAGGATACTTATCATAAAAAAAATTAAAAAAAAGAGTAGGGGTATAACCCTGGAGACCTGGCGAAATTGTCTATCATGGCCCAATAATAATCCCCAATCTCTGAATTGGCTACATCACTCTCTCCTCTCCACTAATAGCTGGTGTGTGGTGGGCGTTTTGGCATAATATGGCTCCCGTCGCATCATCCAGGTGAATCTACACATTAGTGGTAGTGTATACCAGGTGCATAGGGAAAATAGTAGTTTTATATTATTGCCTATCAGGAAAAAAAAATGGGATTCCTTAATTGTTGCCATATGGCAACACCATGCAGTAAACGGTTAATGCTGTTCTCACTTATGTTACAGTAGCTATAAACAGCCATTCCCTCACCAACATTTTTTAAAGTGGCAGCTTTACCTCACAGTCTCCGACACTGGAGACTCCTTCCACAGGTGTGAAATAAACGTCTCCTTAAAGTTAAAGAACAAGTTTATTTAATCCGTTTACATGGAGCGTCCACCGTACGAGTCCCCGTGTACGAGCTGTTACTATAGAAACGATAAATAAAACAAGCGCGCTGACAAATCAGACCAATCGGACCGATCAGTATTGCGAATTCGACATCACCGTGTCACGTAATGGAGGCACAGACGGAAGCAAGTGCGGGTATGGCAGTTTATTAAAATAACAAGTCCAAAGGATTAGTCAGAAATCGATAAACATAGACCGGCAGAGATCGGACGATCAGACAATCAGATTATCAGACAAAACAAGGCAAGGCAGAGAGACGAGGTCATAAACGAGAACAAAGTCAAAAACCAGAATAAACAAACACGGTATCAAGGCTTGGTACCGGCAGAGACAAACCGCAACTGCGTGTATACTTCACAGTGGGTGTGTGTGTGTGTGTGTGTGTGTGTGTGTGTGTGTGTGTGAGAGTCTCTTAAGTAGTGTGATGGGATTGAGAGTGTAATTGGGACCAGGTGTGTCTGATTAGTTCTCAAGAGAAGGCGATGTGTGTGTAGCTTTGGGAGTTGTAGTCGTCGGCCATGTTTGTAGCTCGTGGTGCACTCTGGGAAATGGAGTCGCTGGTTTGCCGTGACATGACACACTCTGGCATAAACGAATATTAAATGGCGATTTAAAAGTACCGATAGTGGAGTTATTTACTCGAAGATCGCTCACACTTTGACTGAAAAAAAAAATTTTTTTAATAAAAAAAAAAAAACAAGCAACGCGTCACCCGAGCGCTTTACGTTTAAGATACTTAACACCGTGACTTCGCTTCAATTACTTTTACTCATCCTTCAGGTCTCCGACGCGCCCATCCCCCCCCCACCGTGTGACAATCACGAACACTTAACGGGTTTATCTGTCACGGACGTTTTTGACAAAGTCCTCGCTAACGTCGGCGCAAAATAAAACAGGGCCGGAGCGCGATTTCAAAAGTGGCACTGATCTCTCGGGAGCATCGAAAGCACACCAAAAATACACGATTAATCAACAGAGGAAAGACGTGGTGTAAAGAAAGAGCAGCCCCCATACACACACACACACACACACACACACACACTCATTGATATGAAGTGCTGAAGTGGGCTGAGCGAGCCAAAAGGCCAAAGATCATCGGCGCCTCTGAGAGCACGCCCTGACATTAATGGGAAAAGTGGGACAGTCGTGACTGGCCTATCGACAGCACGCAACACACCCACTCTCACCCCCTCAACGCTGCAGATATGAAGAGCCGAGCCCGCTCTGACGCTCTCCTGCTCCTGATAATGAAGTTTTCAAATGTCACACTGGCCTGCGTGTGAATATTTATTTCAAAATCTCCAGAAAAAATGTAAAAAATTATAATAATAATAGTAATAAAAAGACGACCGCCGGACGAGGAGTCCGAGGCGAAACCCTGACGTGTAGCTCGGGTCTACGGAGCGTGATGAGCGGGTGCAGCTGTGCTCCTTCCACTAATTACGCAAATAATATTCAGGCATGAGGTGATGAGAATGCGGGTCAGGTCTGAGGGGCGCTCTCATGATGGCCCGCACGCCTGCAGGAGAAAGACTTCTGTGACCAGAAAAACAAAAGGATATTTGCGAGCTTGATTGGCCGTTCGAGTGACAAAAGGCCACTTGGCCTTTTGTCAAGTATAACGATGCCTCAGGCGGTAACGGTGTGAATCAGTAAAGAGGAACTGTGGAGAATTCGACTATTATGCACCTGAACTGAATCTGGAGCTGTAAGGGAAGCGAGGAATAAAACACTCCGTGCTGTGCTGCTCTAGGAAAATAATCAACCCTGTTCCTGTAGCACATCCCAAACGGCTTCGTTCCTCACATACCACAGCGATCTGCGTATTTTTATTCATTAAAGTGCACCTAGTATACTTTTTCAAATATTCCCTCTCATGTAGCGTGTTTATATACGTAGCTGTTTCTGAACGTAAAACGTCTGCGAAGTTGCAAAAATCCAAGCGCACGACGAAGCGGAGTGATCGACTCCCGAAAGAAGGAATCGACTCTGAACGGCTGAAACGACTCGTCAGTGATTCCAGACTTTACTTCCTGTACTAACCTACGTAGGTTTGTAACCAAAAAGCCCCACCTCTGGTCTTCGTCGGCTGCTCGCCAACAGCGCTAGACCGATCACGACAGACTGGGACGTCTGACCAATCAGAGCGGAGTACGCTCTCTCTGAAAGGAGGAGTTTAGAACGAATCGTTTAGAACGAATCGTTTAACGAGTCGTTTGTGACACCGAGGGGAAAAAAGGTAACGCTGCAGTTTAAATGACGAGCACGTTCAAGTGTTTTTTAGACCTCGGATGCACCTCAGCAGCCCTTTCAAACAAAATTATTCACGTTTCAAACCATACCAGGTGCACTTTGAACGACTTTTTATCCATTTGCAGTTACATTTCCGCAAAACAACTTACATCAGCTATAAACGAGGAAGAGAGCCAGCGTTTCCTTTCAGTCCATGAGAGGAGCATGGAGGGATCCCTGCTCATGAATTCATATTCGCTGCTCTAATATACCGTGTCCACCGTTAATATTGGCACCCTTGGTAAATACGAGCAAAGAACGCTGTGGAAAATTGTCTTCGTTGAACCTTTTGATCTTTTGTTTCACAAAACTACTCTGCTGTCATGGATCTCAAACAATTACAAACAACACGGGTTTATCCAAAAATATCTTTGTTAAATATCGGTGTGCAAGAATTATTGGCACCCTTTTACCCTCAGTACTTTGTGCTAGTTCGCTTTGCCAAGATAACAGCTCGGAGTGTTCTCCTATAACGCCTGATGAGGTTGGAGAATACATGGCGAGGGATCTGAGAGCGTTCCTCCGTACAGAACCTCTCCAGATCCTTCACATTTCGAGGTCCACGCTGGTGGACTCTCCTCTTCAGTTCACCCCACAGGCGTTCTATGGGGTTCAGGTCAGGGGACTGGGATGGTCAGGGCAGGACCTTGATTTTGTGGTCAGTAAACCATTTCTGTGTGATGTTGATGTATGTTTTGGATCATTGTCCTGCTGGAAGATCCAACCACGGCCCGTTTGAAACTTTCTGTCAGAGGCAGTCGGGTTTTCATTTAATATCTGTAGATATTTGATAGAGTCCATGATGTCATGTATCATAACATAATGTCCAGGTCCTCTGGCAGAAAAACACAACCCAAAACATTAAAGATCCACCTCCATATTTAACCGTGGCCATGAGGTACTTTTCCATATCTCTACCTCTCTGTGTGCTCCAAAACCTCCTCTGGTGTTTATTACCAAAAAGCTCCATTCTGGTTTCATCTGACCATAGAACCCGATCCCATTTGAAGGTCCAGTCGTGTCTGACACACTGAAGACACTCGAGTTTGTTTTTGGATGAGAGTAGAGGCTTTATTCTTCAAACTCTTCCAAACAGCTTGTGGTGATGTAGGAGACTTCAGATTGTAGTTTTGGAGACTTTCTGACCCCAAGACACGACTAACTTCTGCAGTTCTCCAGCTGTGATCCTTGGAGATGTTTTATCCACTCGAACCGTCCTCTTCACAGTGTGTTGAGACGATACAGACATGCGTCCAATTCCAGGTCGATTCATAACATCTCCACTCGACTGGAACTTCTTAATTATTCCCCTGATGGTGGAAATGGACATTTTCAATGCTTCTGCTATTATCTTATAGCCACGCCCCATTGTGTGAAGCTCAACAACCTTTTGCTGCACATCACAGCTCTATTCCTCGCTCTTACCCATGGTTATGAATGACTAAGGGAATTTGGCCTGTGTGTTACCTCATATTTATACCCCTGTGAAAAAGGAAGTCATGCTTGAACAATTTCCTGTTCCTAGTCACCCAGGTGTACTAAAAAACTTGTAAAATATCAATGGAGATCTTTTTACGTCTAAAAGGATGTTTCGTTCATATAGCTGTCCAATGGTAGCATCGCTGGCGTCATCCCATTGGTGGACTTTATACGCGCCTTAGCATCGTTCACGCTGTGAAATTTTAATCATAAGTTTCTCGCACTACCACAACACCTTCCAAATGGAGTCCGGATACAGCGACGTAGCTTAAACCCGGGTTTAAACTGTCCGATCGATCGTTTTCTTGGTTGATTTGGCCGTCACAGACTAAAATCACATGTGGTTAAATCATTATTTGGTCGTGAGCTGCGATGGGCGGTTTCGAGCACGAATCCATCAAATCAAACAAGCCCAGAGCAGCACTGACTGCTGTCAATCACGCGTTCGGGATTTCACGGAGAACGAAACCAATCAGACGCACTCACTTCACTCCATTACCTGCATTAATTCTGACATAAACGAACAGACTCAGCTGATGACTGAAAGCTGTGCAGACAGAGTTGGGTGCGCGGTGCCTTAAATAAAAGGCTGGGATCGCTCACAGTATGATCAGAGGCATTAAAAATGCTAAAATGGTGGCAAATACATCTAGAGTGGTGAGAACTAATGATCAATTAATCACTCGATCCAGTGTCGTCTCAGTGAGCAGGAAATTCCCATCTCGTCTCTTCTTGAACTAAAAGTATTCATGCACTTGACTAAAAACAATCAGGAGATCAGGAAAGCTCCTGACTGAGGAACACGCCCATCATCTCAAAATATTTCCAATTCATCGGTGTCGTTTTATTTCACATTCAAGCCACGGCTCATCGCGGTTTTACTCTGACGAGGACCCAGAAATGAACAGATGAGCATGAGGGTGAGGTACGAGCAGGTCCTGTCCATCTAGTAAACCCTCTTTTAATGGGATTGTACTGGAGGCTACAGGGTTGCCAGGTTGTATGGAGTGTTTGCAAGTCTGTACATCAACATAAATACCTCCTGCTTGTAGGGGATTCAAAAAATTCATAAAAAAAATAAAAAGTAGGCAGGGTTGCCAGATTGAGTCAACTCTTTGCAAACCAATACCTCCTCTCACTGCTCTCTCCTTGAATTAAAATCATTGAATAATATCAGCATTGATGGTATTTTAATTCTATACACATGTTAAAAAGTAAGCAGGGTTGCCAGATTGGATTAACAGAAGTTAAAACGTGCCAAACACTATAAATCTCAGATTCCTTCTAAACATAAATGCTACCTGTGATGTATAGGGTTGATTGTTTCTACAGGACTGGGATTGATGATTACGCAACTGTAAATAAACATTAAATTTTTTTTAAAAAAAAGGGCCAAGAGGTTGAAGAAGCACCTGGTTTAGGACACGCCCATAATTCTTATTTGAAGCCTTATTTTCTTGCCAGATTTGTCGTTTTGGTGAACGGGTAAAAATAAGGATGAGAGTGAGGATGAGGTTAGCGAGGATCCTGTCTACTCAAATCTCTTATAATATGACCACAGTGCGCAGCTACAGGGTTGCCAGATTGAATCAACTGTGCCTGAGCCAACACCATCCTCCTCCTACACCCTCCTTGTAATAATGCTATTAGGCAAAATCAATCAGTCTGATTGACAGTATTTGAATCCTGTACAGATGGTAACGTCCAAAAAAAAAATGGTTGCCAGATATGATTAAAATAAGTTAAAGTGTTCAGATCTGACCATCAATGACACCCCCAAATTCCTTCTAGTGTAAAATATATACACCATGCCCAAGATTATTTGTTTCCAATGCAATGTGGCTGAAAATAAATCTTTTTTTCTTTTCAAAAAGGAGGTTGAAGCAGCAGCCGCAAAACAACCCAATTTAGGGAACACGCCCATGAATATATCATAGTTCACACTCTTGTATTCTCATAAGACTCCTCATTTTTATTTAAACAGGTCCCAGATGTGTATGAGGATGAGCTTTGGGAAGATCATGTCCACTCAACTGTCTTATCATCTGATCACAACAGTAGCTGCAGGGTTGCCAGATTGAACCAACCTTTTCCAAAGCTCATACTTGTCCCTGTTTTCTTTTTTTTTTCTTCTTCTTTTTTTCCAAACCCTTCCTTGGATTAAAGTGTCCAACGACTTCCATGCCGACACATTGTTACTTCATTCCCGTACAAACGTCCAAGTCAACGCAAGACAAAATAACACCGGGTTGCCAGATTGGACGGGACCCGCTTTAAAAAACACACCTCGTGTTATTAAATAACATAACATCCGTGTGCGCGTTGCCAGTTGACTATAAATCACCCATAACGCACACGGTGCGCACGGTTTCCACAGCAGTACGATCGATCGACTCGTGCGATATACAGCCAACCATCTCCAACTTCTCAGACACAATCTGGCAACCCGGTGTTTCCATCCCCCCCCATTGAATGCCTTTTTCATGCACTTTGAACCTTCATACTCGATCTACAGTCCGGTGCTGTGCTTTTTTTTTTTTTTTTTTTAAGTGTCTAAAAGTCATGCACACTTTTAGACGTTGTTCTAAGGGTTCCAGTTTAGGTCGGTGATGTTTGGGGAGGACAAACAACAACAACAACAACAACAACAACATAAAGAGCTGGAAACCTCCTCATCCGTCATTCCTGTTACGCAATCAGTGCAAGTGATGCCTGGGTGGTGGGGGTGGGGGGGGGGGGGGGGGGAGGAAAGGGGTGAACTTTAATAAGGTCTGAAATGGTTCGTGGGTTGTGTTTTTGGTGGATCGGGAATGTTTCGGCACTCCTTTAAGAAGTGGTGCAATAGTATAGGGTGAAATAGCGGTGCGCGCGCGCGCGCGCTGTCTGGCACGCACCGCTGAGCTGAGAGTATTAGATGGGGTAGTAATGTGGTCTGTTGTTTATGATCATAAAGGTGAGTTAGTGTGTGTGTGTGTGTGTGTGTGTGTGTGTGTGTGTGTGGGTATGTGTACCTGAGCAGCGCCGTGTCTCCTTGCCGGCTCACCACACTCTCGCTCGAGGCATAGTCCACAGTCTGCCCAGCAGGCAAGCACGAAGGCAAAAAGCAGCAAAGGCTGAGGATGATCGCGGTGAGCCACTGACCGGAGACACACGCATCCTGCACCGCACTCATAATGTCCATCACCGCGGGTTGAGTGTTCACCACTGCACCGCAAAAACAAACAACACCAATAATAATGCTAGGGGGAAAAATAATAATAATAAATGAATCCTGCTTTTTTTTTTTCTTTTCTTTTCTTTTCTTTTCCCCCCTCTCCCGAGATATCACCGTGGCGCTCTGCTCCGTGCTCTCCGTTCTCCACCAGCTTTGTTTTGGATGCAGTGTGTGTGTGTGTGTGTGTGTGTGTGTGTGTGTGTGCGTGTGCGTGTCCGCTGCCTCTTGCGCCATCTGGCGAGCAAGGCCGGCAAGCTCTCAGCGCGCGCGAGCGACTAGCGCGTTGCCAGGCGCCCGTTTCCCTGGCAACGTGTTCACTGTAGCTCGTGACACTTATCCCGCGAACCGTTCGGGCGCTACAGCGTGCGTTTCCGGTTTCAGTTTCACTCGCATGATCTGCACTCATATACACAACAACAACAACAACAAGCACTTATTCATACCATACTCAAACCTGATTGGTCAAAAGGTCTTGATACATTTTCTAGAAGAAAAAAACAATTGAAACCCTCATAGAATGTGTAATGGTTTTAATGGTTATAATGGGAATCGTATTGGTTTTAATGGGAACTGTAATGGTCACTGTGGGTATCTACTCGTCGTTTTTTTGTTTGTTTTTTTTTGGTGGCATGTTATGTCTAGTGGATACCATTAAGAACCGATAGCGGTTTTAATGGTTAGCTGACGGCTTGTAATTGTATTTGTAGTGGAAACCGTTCGAATTTCTGTGATGGCGCCTTTTGTTTGTGGTTTTTCAGCAGGGCTGACACTCGATGCTAACACGTTACCGTTTCCGTGGTAACTTGTTACACTTAACAAAGATAAACTCCTAATAGTTGATGTGGTGGATTTTTTATTTTTTTTGTATTTTTCTGTAAATTGATGTTTTATTTAACATTTAAGGAAGGAGTCTCCAGTGCCAGAGCTTTGTTAGAGCGAGAGAAAGGGCTCGTGATGGGGACGACTGTTCACAGCTGCTACAACGTACGTGAAAACAGGAACTAACTCGTTCCACAACATGAAATGTAACTATAAACGTGTAAAAAGTCATACACACTGGACAACATTCTCACAACTCGACGGTTGTGTGTTGTTTGTGCGATTTTCCGAGAAACGCGGTCCAGAAGTCCCACGCCGATGGAGTAAACACATACCCCGAGCTAGCTATCACCAAAATGAGCTGGCGTTCCTTCGCCAAAACAAAAACACAAACATGAGATGTCCCTAACTCCTTACCTACACACAAAAAAAAGGCACAATGGAATGGAAAAACCCCAGAGCCAACAAAATGGCAGCCAAACCGTAGATAAGTAGGAGTACCCTGGAGGCAGCACTGCGAACAGCAGTCAGCAGTATGTTAGCGCGTTTTGTTTTCCACAACTGTCATTAAGAAGAGTTTCTAGAAATGCCCTAAAATCCATTCCGCACGAAAAACAACAGTTAAATCGGTCTTATCCTGTCAGGCACTAAGCTAGTTAGCTAACTAGTTGTAGCTAGCAAAGCTTCTTATGTCATAGCCTCAGGCAGGAGTTTTCACAGCTTTTGTGAGCCTCGTTGCTAGTCGACAGCATTCTCCACCTCACTTAAACCGTGTTAGTTATTGATCTCTTTTCAAACTACACTGTATTCATGGAGCCCAGTTTGAGAACCATGGATGTCCATGCGCTAACATTTTAAAGCGTTATTCTGTGTTTTGGATTAAAAACGAATGCAATTGAAATCCCCAGACAGATCAGCTAGTCCCAATGATAAATATGATCACGTTGGACACGGTACCAGGAAGAAGAAGTAAAAAGGAAGCAACAGATCATATTGTGGCTTTCTCTTGACCATTGCTAAAGGTTTCTCCATAATGATATCACATAAATAACAATAATCCAAAAGAGATGAGGCGTAGCGATTTTTACACGGGGGAACGATTTGGACATTTTTCCGTCCCGCCCCTTACAAACTGAGCTCTGGCAATGTTTCCCAAAGCTGGTACAAGCGAGCACCTGCTTTTCTTGCTCCAGCGCATCTGAATCTACAAATTGGCTAATTATCCTAAACCCAGGCACTAGACACTCAGTGTTAGCGCTCATTATTTTGATTATGTCCTGTCAGTTTTGAACGGTAGTCCTGCAGTTATCATCACTCCGCTAGTCAGTTCGTTTGGTCGCTCTGACCTCTGGATAAAATGGCGAAACGAAGCACTATATACATACGTTTATTCCTCTTATACAACAGCCATTTTAAAACGATTACAATCTGGAATATATTAAATACCGTCGCCTCATACTTCTTATCCGTCTATAGTTATGTTTGACGTTGTGGAACGTCCTCAAAAACAAGTTCGCACTTACGTAAACAGAACAGTTTTATGGGTTTTTTTATTTGATTTGATTTGATTATTTGATTTCCCCGCGCCACGCCGTCCGACGTCCCCTCCAGAATTTCACGTATCGACGTCTTCGTTATGGAAGCGTATACAGTTTTGGGTGTTTTTGATTTTGAATTTTACGAACGCTTCAAGTGCGGTTAATTATTCGTCGTGCGGTACGTGCTAATTGACGACCGTTCGAAGCCGTGGGCCGCGTCCCAAACCGCGTACTTACCGAAATACGTGTATTTCTCCTACTACACAGCAGGTCAGTGCGCGGTTTGGGACGCAGCCGTGCTCTCTTGTTTGCCGTCAAACGGTCGAGCGCTGCCGTGTGTGTACGTGTCCTGTCGAAACAACGCGGTGAAAACTCTCACACGACGTTGATAGTGTGATTAAGGTGTGTACGTGTCTGTAACGCACGTCGATAACGCGACTAAAACACAGAACACTCCACACGTCTTAATTCCATCTGTGTTTACTCCGAGTATGACTTTAATCAGATTAAGGTCATCAGTAATCTCTGTTTACATGCTAGTTTCTTAATCAGAGTATCGTCTTCATCGGATTATCATTGTCCGTGTAAACGTACCGAATGAGAATCTTTACAGTTTATACTCCTGTGTAAAATGTTATTGTAGCTATTCCACTATGCGGTTGTTTTAACTGCCCCATCGCTTAAAAGTACAACCGTGTAAAATCCTAAAGCAGTATTTTTTGCTGTAAAATAAATGCAGTTAATGTTCTCAGAAAGTAACCAAATTATTGTTGAAAATTCACTTTTCTCTCAATTCGCTCCGGAAACCGATGCATCGCTTGACTTGGCTCGAAATTGTCCCCAACGTGTGTCAACTGTCTGTGCATCGGAGTGAACAGGATTCAATAAGACAGTCGGGCGTTTTTGTCGGAAAGAAAAAAAAAATCTAATCTACGAATTAGACTACGGTATATTTCATGCGAAAGGCTTGCGCGCGCTGTAACGTGTAAGATATACGCGTGATAAGTCAGCATCGAGACTTAACAAGCAAAAGCAATTTTCTGCACCGATGGGTTTTTACTGCGCGGTAAGCAAACTCTAACACTAATTCCTACACAATTACAGAATCATATACAGTAGCCGAGTCTCTGTGGTCTTAGTGATGACCTTGTAAAGCACGGTGTAGGTGTTAGCGCACCCTGCCTGTCTCAGTAGGATAGATTTTATTGATCGACTCTATAGTCCTCTGAACATTCGCATCATCTTATATTAGTCTTGGGATTCCTTCTTTTTTTTTTTCCCACTACTCAGGGAAGCCGAAGGATTCACGTTGGCCTGATGGTGGCGCTATGGCACGGATGTTGACCTTTTGAACCCAGGAACATGTGGTTATTTTTATGTCTTCGACCTTGGTTTATAAGTAACCGAGCGTATAAACCGTGCTTTATAGGAAAATAGCCAAAAACTGAAAGAGGAGTTGATTATTAGCCTGAAACGGCACATCCCTTGGTGTTTTATTCTCTTATACACGAGCAATTTTCCAACAGTCTGAAATATACAGTATTCGATACTGACGATTCATACTTCTTATCCATTTATACTTATATTTCACGTTGTGTAACGTCCACAAAACTAGTTCGTTCCCGTTCGCACATACGTTATAGCAGCTATATACAGTATCTCACAGAAGTGAGTACGCCCCTCACATGTGTGTAAATATTCGATGATATCTTTTCATGTGACGACACTGAAGAAATGACACTGTGCTACAATGTAAAGTAGTGAGTGTACAGCGTGTGTAACAGTGTACATTTACTGTCCCCTCAAAATAACTCAACACACAGACATGAATGTCTAAACCGCTGGCAACAAAAGTGAGTACACCCCTAAGTGAAAATGTCCAAATTGGGCCAAAAGTGTGAATATTTTGTGTGGCGAGCTGTTACTATAAAAACAATAACGTATTAGATTGAGTGTTTTATATAAAATAAACCTGTCGAGCTGCTGTTGTAGAAAATTAATCAAACCCTTCTGACCCATCACAATCCTGAACACCTCTTTCTGGACATTTGGCTGTTGATGAGCTCTCATATCACGTGAGCCCCGTTTACACTAGTGCGTTTTCGTTTTAAAACACATAACTGTTGCTACGGTTACGGCTGTTGTCTACACTACTTTTCCACCCTCGACAACGGGAGACTTTCGGAAACGGCGAAGACCCCGTTTTAGTTTGAAAACTCCGGGCTAGAGTTTCAGTGTAAACGGACCAAAAACGAAGACTTTTGAAAACGACGGCGTGGCTCCGCCCACGTTCGCTCCCTGATTGGTTCTTCTGGATCATCGCGTATCCTTCTCTGATTCATCAAACCTGTACCACATGACCGTTAAGCTTCCACGATCGTATACACAACAACACGGAGACTGAATCGCAAGCTTTTCTGTCTTTGTCATCGTTCTTAGCCTCCGTCGTGCAGATCAATTCTGTATTTTATAACACCGCAGCTTCTACGCGCGCAAGAGGCGAGCTACGATTAGAATCGTACAACAAATCTCATTTCGAGCGGCGTAAGACCTACACGGAACGCCGGTTTGGACTAGCAACCAACTTCCTGTTTACACTCGTACTCTATGCGCATGCCCAGCGTGCATGAATGATCATGTGACGTGCGTATTCGGTCGTGTAGCGTGGACGGAGATCGTTTCCGAACCGCAGCGGAAACGCCAGCGTGGACGAGGACCGTTTTCATTTTAAAACCAAAACGCACTCGTGTAAACAGGGCCTTGCTGTTCACACTGCGACTTCTTTAGAATCCAGTAGTGAAATAGCAAACATGACTGGAAAACAGAAAGCAATTAGGAAAGGCAAATGTGTCGCAGTGCAACAAGCAACAATTAGTTTATCTATTCCGAGGTGATGGAAGTCTGAAGCTACGTCCAGCCTGCAAGCTCCTTAGCCATAAAGCAAATTCAAAGCAGACTGGGAGCACTTGGTGTTGAGTCAAGCATACAACAAAATGTGCACCATGAAGGACCCGTACCGAGACAATATCTAGAGGTGGTATGAGTGTAGTTTATGCCGATAAAGTCCATGTTGTATTCATGGATTTAAATTTGTTCAGGAATAATCAGCTAATGGAAATATACTGTAGTTGTTGTTGTTGTTGTTGTTGTTGTTGTTTTTATCCTGTGTGGTGGGAGAGTGAAAAAATCCATCAGGGCAATTACATATTATGTCAAAAATCCTTACATATCAATACGTTCTCAGTACCAAAGAACTGAACGGCGATGTTTTGTGCTGGTAAGCTCGGATGACTCTTTGAGTGGGGTTTTTCACATTCTCCACATTTCCACGTGGGTTTTCCGGTTTCCTCGGTATGTTAATTTGCCCCTAGAAGTAAACGAGTGCGTGAATGTGTGTGTGTGTGTGTGTGTGGTGCCCTGGGTCTGAACTGGCGTCCCAGCCGGGGTGTATTCCTGCCTCACGTCCAGTGTTCCTTGGATAGCTTCCGGACTCTAAGCAGGAGAAAGCACTTCCTGAAGATGAACCAATCATTTCAAATTAAATAATAAATGAGTTCATAGCTAAAACCGAATCGAGCGACTGACTGTGTTTTCACGGGTCTACGTGCGGTGTGTAACGTTTATGCTAATCTGTAAGTCACGATCCTGATCTTTGCTTCTCTTCGGGTATTATTATGTTATTTTGTTACTACGTTGCTCTTGGATAAATGACCGCCTCACCGCCGTACTATTTAAATTCCTCGAAACAGCCAAGGTTTCGGTTTAAATTTACAGTCGTTGTTGTACGATATGAGCCAAAAATCTGTTTAAAGTTTGCTTCTTTAAAAAATCTTTAGAAAACCTTTAGCATCATGGAAACCGAATGTCTAAATCACATGTGTCTATCTAAAGATCTGCTTTAAAATAAACATTTTCATAAAATAGGCACAACAGAAAAAAAAACAGTGATCTTATTTGGCTCCACCTTCAAACACTGAGCCACGCCCCCTACCTGAGACATCAAACAGAACATGAGGAATAAAGTTTTCCAGCTCTGCAATGACATTTAGTCAATTTTTATAGATAACAGTGACAAGTAAAGAAGCAATTTGCAGTCGGCGAACGCGTCCTGGCCGATCGGCTACGTCCGGGGAAAATTTTCCTTGTGTAAAATTACATTTTTGGTTGAACTGCCACTTTAAAAGCCCCTTTTCCTTTCATTAACTGAAGTTGCTCTTGCAGTGGGGATTTGTGTGTAATTGGTGAGGGATTGCAGGTCTCTGGGCAAAGACAAGCTGCAGCATGTGAGCCTGCTTGACTCTAATCTCTCCACCAAGATTAAAGAGTGAATTGGAGGCAGATGGAATCATCCACATTCATTCTGCCTCATTTTACTTATTTAACTAATTAACTAATTGTTTTTTTTTTTCCAACAAGAAATTGTTCTTTCGTTCAATTTCTTCAATGGACCTTTACAAGATCCTCCAAATGTTGAAGAGATGATATTCGGGACGTTTTGACTATTTGAGACCCTGTTCGAAAATTAAACATAAGATCAATTGTGTCTTTTTCTTTTTTTCTGTCTTTTTTTTGTCTACAGTCCTATGCTAGTTTTTATACTTTGTATTCTGCAGCTCTATGCTAGTTTTTATACTTTGTATTCTGCAGCTCTATGCTAGTTTTTATACTTTGTATTCTGCAGCTCTATGCTAGTTTTTATACTTTGTATACTACAGTCCTATGCTAGTTTTTATACTTTGTATACTGCAGCTCTATGCTAGTTTTTGTTCTTTGTATACTGCAGCTCTATGCTAGTTTTTATACTTTGTATACTGCAGCTCTATGCTAGTTTTTATACTTTGTATTCTGCAGCTCTATGCTAGTTTTTATACTTTGTATACTACAGTCCTATGCTAGTTTTTATACTTTGTATACTACAGTCCTATGCTAGTTTTTATACTTTGTATACTGCAGCTCTATGCTAGTTTTTGTTCTTTGTATACTGCAGCTCTATGCTAGTTTTTATACTTTGTATTCTGCAGCTCTATGCTAGTTTTTATACTTTGTATTCTGCAGCTCTATGCTAGTTTTTGTTCTTTGTATACTGCAGCTCTATGCTAGTTTTTATACTTTGTATACTACAGTCCTATGCTAGTTTTTATACTTTGTATACTACAGTCCTATGCTAGTTTTTATACTTTGTATACTACAGTCCTATGCTAGTTTTTATACTTTGTATACTGCAGCTCTATGCTAGTTTTTGTTCTTTGTATACTGCAGCTCTATGCTAGTTTTTATACTTTGTATACTGCAGCTCTATGCTAGTTTTTGTTCTTTGTATACTGCAGCTCTATGCTAGTTTTTGTTCTTTGTATACTGCAGCGCTATGCTAGTTTTTATACTTTGTATACTGCAGCTCTATGCTAGTTTTTATACTTTGTATTCTGCAGCTCTATGCTAGTTTTTGTTCTTTGTATACTGCAGCTCTATGCTAGTTTTTATACTTTGTATTCTGCAGCTCTATGCTAGTTTTTGTTCTTTGTATACTGCAGCTCTATGCTAGTTTTTATACTTTGTATTCTGCAGCTCTATGCTAGTTTTTATACTTTGTATACTGCAGCTCTATGCTAGTTTTTGTTCTTTGTATACTGCAGCTCTATGCTAGTTTTTGTTCTTTGTATACTGCAGCTCTATGCTAGTTTTTATACTTTGTATTCTGCAGCTCTATGCTAGTTTTTGTTCTTTGTATACTGCAGCTCTATGCTAGTTTTTATACTTTGTATTCTGCAGCTCTATGCTAGTTTTTGTTCTTTGTATACTGCAGCTCTATGCTAGTTTTTATACTTTGTATACTACAGTCCTATGCTAGTTTTTATACTTTGTATACTACAGTCCTATGCTAGTTTTTATACTTTGTATACTACAGTCCTATGCTAGTTTTTATACTTTGTATACTGCAGCTCTATGCTAGTTTTTGTTCTTTGTATACTGCAGCTCTATGCTAGTTTTTATACTTTGTATACTGCAGCTCTATGCTAGTTTTTGTTCTTTGTATACTGCAGCTCTATGCTAGTTTTTATACTTTGTATTCTGCAGCTCTATGCTAGTTTTTATACTTTGTATACTGCAGCTCTATGCTAGTTTTTGTTCTTTGTATACTGCAGCTCTATGCTAGTTTTTGTTCTTTGTATACTGCAGCTCTATGCTAGTTTTTATACTTTGTATTCTGCAGCTCTATGCTAGTTTTTATACTTTGTATACTGCAGCTCTATGCTAGTTTTTATACTTTGTATTCTGCAGCTCTATGCTAGTTTTTATACTTTGTATTCTGCAGCTCTATGCTAGTTTTTATACTTTGTATACTGCAGCTCTATGCTAGTTTTTGTTCTTTGTATACTGCAGCTCTATGCTAGTTTTTATACTTTGTATTCTGCAGCTCTATGCTAGTTTTTATACTTTGTATACTGCAGCTCTATGCTAGTTTTTGTTCTTTGTATACTGCAGCTCTATGCGTTTTTATACTTTGTATACTGCAGCTCTATGCTAGTTTTATACTTTGTATTCTGCAGCTCTATGCTAGTTTTTGTTCTTTGTATACTGCAGCTCTATGCTAGTTTTTATACTTTGTATTCTGCAGCTCTATGCTAGTTTTTATACTTTGTATACTGCAGCTCTATGCTAGTTTTTGTTCTTTGTATACTGCAGCTCTATGCTAGTTTTTGTTCTTTATATACTGCAGCTCTATGCTAGTTTTTATACTTTGTATTCTGCAGCTCTATGCTAGTTTTTATACTTTGTATACTGCAGCTCTATGCTAGTTTTTGTTCTTTGTATACTGCAGCTCTATGCTAGTTTTTATACTTTGTATACTGCAGCTCTATGCTAGTTTTTATACTTTGTATACTGCAGCTCTATGCTAGTTTTTGTTCTTTGTATACTGCAGCTCTATGCTAGTTTTTATACTTTGTATACTGCAGCTCTATGCTAGTTTTTATACTTTGTATACTGCAGCTCTATGCTAGTTTTTATACTTTGTATACTGCAGCTCTATGCTAGTTTTTGTTCTTTGTATACTGCAGCTCTATGCTAGTTTTTATACTTTGTATTCTGCAGCTCTATGCTAGTTTTTATACTTTGTATACTGCAGCTCTATGCTAGTTTTTGTTCTTTGTATACTGCAGCTCTATGCTAGTTTTTGTTCTTTGTATACTGCAGCTCTATGCTAGTTTTTATACTTTGTATTCTGCAGCTCTATGCTAGTTTTTGTTCTTTGTATACTGCAGCTCTATGCTAGTTTTTATACTTTGTATTCTGCAGCTCTATGCTAGTTTTTGTTCTTTGTATACTGCAGCTCTATGCTAGTTTTTATACTTTGTATACTACAGTCCTATGCTAGTTTTTATACTTTGTATACTACAGTCCTATGCTAGTTTTTATACTTTGTATACTACAGTCCTATGCTAGTTTTTATACTTTGTATACTACAGTCCTATGCTAGTTTTTGTTCTTTGTATACTGCAGCTCTATGCTAGTTTTTATACTTTGTATTCTGCAGCTCTATGCTAGTTTTTGTTCTTTGTATACTGCAGCTCTATGCTAGTTTTTATACTTTGTATACTACAGTCCTATGCTAGTTTTTATACTTTGTATACTACAGTCCTATGCTAGTTTTTATACTTTGTATACTGCAGCTCTATGCTAGTTTTTGTTCTTTGTATACTGCAGCTCTATGCTAGTTTTTGTTCTTTGTATACTGCAGCTCTATGCTAGTTTTTATACTTTGTATGCTGCAGCTCTATGCTAGTTTTTATACTTTGTATACTGCAGCTCTATGCTAGTTTTTATACTTTGTATTCTGCAGCTCTATGCTAGTTTTTATACTTTGTATACTGCAGCTCTATGCTAGTTTTTGTACTTTGTATGCTGCAGCTCTATGCTAGTTTTTATACTTTGTATTCTGCAGCTCTATGCTAGTTTTTATACTTTGTATACTGCAGCTCTATGCTAGTTTTTATACTTTGTATGCTGCAGCTCTATGCTAGTTTTTGTTCTTTGTATACTGCAGCTCTATGCTAGTTTTTATACTTTGTATACTGCAGCTCTATGCTAGTTTTTATACTTTGTATTCTGCAGCTCTATGCTAGTTTTTATACTTTGTATACTGCAGCTCTATGCTAGTTTTTGTACTTTGTATGCTGCAGCTCTGCTAGTTTTTATACTTTGTATTCTGCAGCTCTATGCTAGTTTTTATACTTTGTATGCTGCAGCTCTATGCTAGTTTTTATACTTTGTATTCTGCAGCTCTATGCTAGTTTTTATACTTTGTATGCTGCAGCTCTATGCTAGTTTTTATACTTTGTATACTGCAGCTCTATGCTAGTTTTTATACTTTGTATACTACAGTCCTATGCTAGTTTTTGTACTTTGCATACTGCAGCTCTATGCTAGTTTTTTTAATCTCATTCTTTGTTTATTAATAAAAAATGATCCAGGGTTAATGTAATTGTTTAAAATGTATTGAACTTAATGGCCATCCATCCATCCATCCATTTTCTATACCACTTATCCTTTTCAGGGTCATGGGGAACCTGGAGTCTATCCCAGAGAGCATGGGACACAAGGCGGGGTACACCCTGGACAGGGTGCCAGTCCATCACAGGGCACACTCACACACACACTCACACACCCATTCATACACTACGGACACTTTAGACACGCCCATCAGTCTACCATGCATGTGTTTGTACTGGGGGAGGAAACCGGAGTACCCGGAGGAGCGCCCTTGTCTCGTAGTCAGTCTTTGCTATTCCTTTGATGTACCATCGGCTAGTCATTAATGGAGCTGACAAACAAATAAATAATACTTTCAATCGTTGTATTTTTTTCTGTAAAATCTCAGCTCTACGCTTTGTCAGCTAAGTCACAAGTTCGTTAAACGTTCTGATAGAGTAATTATAGACATTGCGTTTCTATTAAAAAATATTAGTGATCTAAGTTTTTTTTTTTTGTACTGAACACTGACGCTGGATGATATGCTATGTGGCTCTAATGTTTTTTTTTCAATGGAGTGAAGTGCACGAAGCTTGAAATGATGTAATAACTTCCTGTTTTAATGCTACGACATGAAGCTATATATATATATATATATATTGCCTCTCATGCCATAACTATCATAAATGAGAGAACACATTTACAACTGAGAGATAACACAGCGTGTTCTTTTCATCTGGAATCTGCTAAGCCTTAATGGCCTAGCCGAAATGAAAATTCTAACAAAAATGGCTAATTATCTAAATAAAAAGCTGGGTGTTAATCTCAGAGATGAAGACAAGGGCTGACAAATAGACAGCTAATTAAAACTCTCAGTCTTGCACTTAGCTCTAATACCTGTTATTACACAGGTACAGGTTAGTCCTTCTACATTTCAGCTTTGCCAAGAAACCATTTAGATATATATTAGATAGTATTAGATAGAATTAGATAGAAGCCATGAACCAAGTTGAGGGGGAAGAAATGCTGTAATATCATAAGAACGTCATGCTATCTTAAAAGAACGAGATATTTTGGCATAACGAGATAATGCTTCAAAATAAGATAACAATATAACGTTACATAATGACATAATATCTTGAAAAACTTTACGCAAATTGTTGATCTATTCGGGTCAAATAAATATAATAATCAGTCGAATCGATCAGACTCGAAGTAATCCCTTCGCGTCTTTTGTTTTGAACTGAGGATCACCTCTGAATGCAGTGTTTATTATCAAATAAAACCCCAACAAAAGCCGCATACCATCGTTCATCATTCACCGTATCGAATTTGAGCGTTCTCTGTCTCTTTGATGTGCTCAATAACTGAACAGACGTGTCGAGCCTTGAGAGCTTTACAGCCTGCAGGAACTCCCAAGGTAATGTGCGACAGGTATTTGTGACACTATTGTTCCAATAAGGCAACAATAAAATACAGCAGGTGGATAGAAACAATATTTATATCGTAGCTGATTCCGTTTATTGAATAAAAGTAAACATGTTTAAATCTGAGACAGATGAAAGTAACTGAGATACTGTGGGGAAAATAATTGAGAAATTGAAACATTATATGGCTCTCCTGACCATCAAACCCAGTTCTTCCCCAAACTTGTCCCACAAAGTTCTAAGCACACTGGGACTGAGAGGCCCAAACACCCCTGTGCACAAAGCCAGCTCCATGAAGACATGGTGTGTTAAGTGTGAGGGTTGGAAGAAGGTAAATGTAAATGTGCACTTATATAGCGCTTTTATCCAAAGCGCTATGTCTCATTCACCTATTCACACACACACTCACACACCAATGGTAGCAGAGCTGCCATGCAAGGCGCTAGCTTGCCATCAGGAGCAACTTGGGGTTCAGCGTCTTGCCCAAGGACACTTCGGCATGTGGAGTCACCCGGGCCGGGAATCGAACCGCCAACCCTACAATTAGTGGACGACCCGTTCTACCTGCGCCACTGCCGCCCCATAGGTCATAGAATTCGAGTGTCCTTCGCAGAACCCTGACCTCAACCCTACCGAACACCTTCGCCACGCCCCGAAATCTAGCGGTAAGCCTTCCCAGAAGAGTGGGAATAGTTTGCAAAGGGGGACTAACTCTGGAGTGAGAAATTCAACAAGCACATATGAGAATAATGGTCAGGTGTGTACATACTTCTGGCTGTATAGTATAGCAAGCAATCCTGTTATAAATCTCACATTACTCTCCAAATTCTCAGAGAGAGAGAGAGAGAGAGAGAGAAAGGTATGCAAAGAATCATCTTCCCACTCACCACATTTTCAAGCTTTTTAAGCATAGCACAGGGACAGCACTTGTAAGCGTCGCTAATGACCTCCATCTTTCTGCTGACTCTGACGGCCTCAATATTCTTCTTCTTCCAGACTTCAGTGCAACTTTTGACCCGGTGACATTCTTCTCTCTCGGCTCCTTTTCACAGGAATCTCTGGCACAGCTCGTGCATGGTTTGAATTGTATTTATTTCTGAGAAACTGTTTCTTTTTCAGTCGATTGAGAAATATAAATACTCTACTGCACTTTCACACAAGGAGTTCCTCAGAGTTCAGTTCTCAGTCCCTTTCTGTTCATCATATACAGGCTTATCTTTGGTGAAATAACGATCTGCGATGCAAATAACAATCAGGTTTACATTCTGAGAGCTCGGATTCCCGCATCATTAACAGCGTGTACTGTATTTATTCATGGCAGGGATAAAAACCCGAATATGAATACACTCTGTAAAAAAAAACGACAGCAAGCTTCAAGCTTCATTGATTAAAAAGCCATTCTGCCAAGGCTATGAGTACAAGTGTCTAGAACCAGTTTAATAATCATATATTTGGTTTACTCTAATGTGATCACAGGAAATACTTCATGCATTTGGCTCTGTTGGAGATATTTCCACTTGCTGTGATGTCATTTTTGGCAGTGCGAACGAACTAAAACTCAAGGAAGTATATGGTCCAAGCGTGGGGTGTATTGAATAAACGACAAGCACAGAACCTAATCGATATAACAGGCCAGGTCAAACGCAGGAAAACTCCGCAAACAAATAATAAAAAAAAAAAAACAGGCCAAACACAGCGAGTCCAAGATTCCACACACCAGCAGATCAAACGTGAAACAAACGACTCAGAATTGTAAACAGGACTGCGCAGAAGTCGTTATAGACTCCTGAGTGAGACACGTCACTGTTTATCTCATTCATACATCTGAGCAATTGAAGGTTAAGGGCCTTGCTCAAAAGCCCAACAGTGGCAGCTTGGCTAACCCTAACCCTAACCCTAACCCTAGCCCTATCCCGATGCCTTAGTAGGAGTCTAAAAGGCAGAAATTCTTTTCTAAAACGTCCGATTGTGCTGTTGTCGAAGTCGTAAAGCACTTAACCGATACCGATACTAGTTCACGATTTGAAATAACGTTTGACCGTTACGTCTCAGTCTCACTAGAACCAGCACACTTTCCATTCACATGGAGGGTGTCACTACTGAGCGCTCTTCTAGCCTTTGGAACACTGGATTTATTCTGGAATCGACCCTGTCGTTCTGACCTCATAATAACTCGCGTACTAAAAGCATTTTACTTCAGCGTAGAGAAATTGCCTGACTTTGACCTCCAGTTCGTCTGAAAGATGCCAGAACACTGCTGCATGCTTATATAACCCCGAGTTCAGAGAACTGCAATTTGCTGCTAAATCTGACAAAAACTTTATTCAGCTACAGATTATTACACATAGGAAGTGTCTGTCTGGATTTGGTGGAGTTCTGGGGGGATTGTTGCTGAAAAAAAAATGCTTTTTCAAAATTTGCGCTGCAATTTTTGGAGGTTTTTTTTAAAATTATTATTTCTCAAAATTGCAATCTCACTAAATTGCTTTCGCAGCGATGTTTGTTGGTAAATGCGACCTTTTAGCTGTACTCAGGTTCGACACACGTGAATCAAAGAGGGCTTAGTCTGAACGACGTCACAGGACGCGTCTCGGCCCGGATCTGCGGAAAACCTGTGGCCATTTTGAAAAACTCCACCGAATATCGTGTAGAATTTCGAGTAGAGTTCGGAAGTGTTGAAAAGAGAGGCGTTGAAAAAAAAAAAAGAGAGACAAAATAATAATAAACTCAGCACAGCTCTTTCTCTCTCTCTCTCTTAGTAATTTTACTAGACATATTTCCATTAAAGCTAAGAATTGAAATGAAATGCCTTCCAGAGAAGTTAAAGGCTCTGGACGGAACCCATCCCCCACTCCCCCCCGTCCCAAAAAAAAAAAACAGGGGAAATCTGAAGCAAGTGAAAAGAACCAGGGATGTGTTGTGTGAGTCTTGCTAGTTGGATATACAGCAGGGGATGTGGAATACTCGGAGGAGATAACGCAGACGGAGAACCCGAGCCAGATGTGAGAACGAGGGGTGAATGGAGGGAAACCTGACTCCAGCCCCAGTGCTGTATGTTAGCGTGATCTAGCCAAAAGCATGCGGCTATGCTAGCAGCACGTAGCCACAGGGCTCCTAGTTGACTGCGCAGTGGGGGAAGTGAAATACTCAGAGCAGATCTGGCAGGAGAATGAGAGGTGTGTGCTTTGTGACTTTGTTGGAGGTCTCGGCATGCAGCTGCACGCCCGCGGAAAAGTTCTCCAGGTTTTTCTCACCTCCTCTGGTGGTTAAGAGAGGTGAAAGAGAGCAGACCTCTTCTCCCCAACAGTTCCACCTCTCCTCCTGGTAGTGCTGTTTTATATATATATATATATATACAGCTCTGTAAAAAAAATGAAGAGACCACTGTAAAATGATCGGGGTTTTTTTGGTTGTTTGGGTAAAATGAACATATTTGTTTTATTCTATAAACTACTGACAACATTTCTCCCAAATTCCAAATAAAAATATTGTCATTTAGACCATTTATTTGCATGAAATAACAACTGGTCAAAGTAACCAAAAAAAGATGCAGTGTTGTCAGACCTCGAATAATGCAAAGAAAATAAGTTCATATTCATATTTGTAAACAACACAGTACTAATGTTTTAACTCGGGAAGAGATCAGAAGAAATCAATATTTGGTGGAATAACCCTGATTTTCAATCACAGCTTTCATGCGACTGGGCATGCTCTTCACCAGTCTTTCACGTACAGTAGATGTTGGGTGACTTTATGCCACTCCTGGCGCAGTAATTCGAGCAGACTTTGTTTGATGGCTTGTGACCATGCATGTTCCTCTTGGTCACATTCCAGAGGTTTTCAATGGGGTTCAGGTCTGGATATTGGGCTTTGATCTGGTGGTCTTCCATTGATTGACCTGGCTGTATGGCATTGTCCTGCTGGACAAACCAGTCCTCAGAGTTGGAGAACATTGTCAGTTTTCTTCCAGGACAACCTTGTACGTGGCTTGATTCATGCATCTTTCACAAAGACAAATCTGCCCGCTTCCAGCCTTGCTGAATCACCCCAAGATCATCACAGATCCTCCACCAAATGTCACAGTGGGTGCGAGACACTGCGGCTTGTAGGCCTCTCCGGGTCTCCGTCTAACCATTAGACGACCAGGTGTTGGGCAAAGCTGAAAATTGGACGCATCAGAGAAGATGACCTTACTCCAGTCCTCTACAGTCCGATCCTTATGGTGTTTTGCAAATCTCAGCCTGGCTCTTCCTTGCTTCTCGTTGATGAAGTCTAGCTTTGCACGACTTTTATCAGCCCTGCCCCTAGGATACTGTTTCAAACCATTCTCGCCACGCACTTCACCCCAGCTGCCATCCTGTTTGCCATTCTCTTTTGAGGTCACGTGATGTCGTCTTACGGTTGTTGAGTGAGATTCGAATGAGTTGGCGTTCCTCCCGCTCAGTGGAGAGTCGTTTTCGCATTCTGCCGGTCTGTAGCTTTGTTGTCCCCAATATCTGCTGCTTGATCCTTGTGCTTATGAATCTTTGAAATTTTCAGGATGGAAGCAACCCGTACACTGTATTCCTCTGCCAGTAAAGCCAGAATTACCAGAACCTTTCTTTTCCTCACTCAAAACGTTCCTCTTCAACTCTTTTGGCATGGTCAATAGTTATGTTTTTATTCCAATTACCTTTAAGGTACTACTAGCACTCCAGCTCTCCCACAGCAGTGTTTTTTATTCTTTTCCTCGTTAAATCAATTTCGGTTCAGTCCCTCGTTCTGTAGAATGAGGTGGGCCTGTGTTGGAATTCGACACTGGAATGGAATATCTGCCATACATGTAGAGATGCTGATTTAAGAAAAATCTCGGTTAGATCATTGTTACTTTAATTATCTAGTCTAGGATAATTTTGTATAGAAAAGAGTCAGATGACCTCGGTCAGGATTAAATCCTTTTAATAACAAAACATGTCAATACAGAGTATGAAGTGACAAGACGTCTTCTGTAAGGAGGTGTTTCTATAAAGTTTATGGAAGGAGTCTCCGGTTTCAGTGCTTTGTAACGGTAAAGCTGAGGCGTTTACTTTTTGCTGTTTCTCGGTAGCATGACTAGCTGCTTTTTTATTTATTTTTTTACCTTATTAACTGCAAGAAAGAGAGACCAAAGCGCGGATGGTGAAGGAACGACTGTTTCACGTCCTTATTTCCGGGACGTTCGACAACATTCGAGGTAACTGTAAACGGATAAAAGTACGATGCATTGTTGTTTACTACGCGTGTTCTATATTTAAGGTAAATCCAGTACTCGTATTGATCATTTCAGTCACATGCCCGATGTGTAAAAATCGAGTCTTGAGGTCTTCCTCACTAAAACCTGTTTCAATGGACGATTTTATGGATTATTTGACTTTATTTATAGGTTCCGTACGATATTTGATGTCCTTTATCGTTTTATTCGACGTGCAGAACTGTTTGAAATGTGCTTTATAAATACAATCAGCACTTACTTACCTATCATCATCAAGACAACAACACAAGCAGAAACACGCGTTCTTTATCGGATTTTATTTTCTCCATGTTTATATTTTATTTCAATATTGGTTGCTTGGGGTTTTTTTTCCACATGTAGCGCACATGCGCGTGGTTTAACATCAGATCAAACGTGTGTTTTATACCTCCTTTTATCCTTCGTTTTGAACTCATCTGTGTTTACCAGTTGGCAGCTGACATTGTGGAATTGAGTCCATCAACCCAATACTGTTTTTATTTTTTACTTCTTATTCAAGTTTACTTCTTATCCATGTCGGAAAGCAGGAGAAGGTTGAAACATGACTCATCGCGCATTATTACTTCGCTCGCTTTAGAAAGAAGGTCATATGTACTCCTGCACCGGAGTGGAGATGTAGAACTGAGAACAGAGGAGTTTGATGCAACAGCAACAACAACAACAACAACAACAACAACAACAAAACACACATATAAGACTATTTATATACAGGAGTTAAAATTCGGAGAGGTTGCCATGGTGATCATGTTCATTTACTGTCCAAAAAAAAACCATACGTGTCACACATTACGAGCCTGGTTTTATTTCTCAACATCCCTCTGCACTTATACACACTTATATAATCTGCACCGAGGAATAAAACCCTGTGTGTCGCTGTAATCGGGAAATAATCGACAATAAGGGGGTGCGATGAAGTCACCTTACTGTACCACTCTTATACCACAGCAATTTGACGATTACAAATTTTTTCACACGTCATAATTTTATCCATTTATTGTTACATTTAATGTTGCAGAACATCCGTGAAACATATCCGCTCCTGTTCTGTAGCGTTTTTCCTAGTGAAAATATTTTCACGTTATTTTCTTCACATAGGTTTTTATATTTTTCCGTGATTCATTTTTACTAAATTAAATAATTTTCGTGCTATTTTCCCCACGTTTATAGTCGCATCCGTTTAAAGTTACATTACGTCATGAAACGTCCACGAAACAAGCCAGTTCCTGTTCTCGCTTGCATTATAGCAGTTCTAAACTCTCTGTTACCTCACCATCATCTTTTCACTCACTTGAAGTTAATAAGACGGAAAAACGCAGCTCGTCGTGTGATAAGTTTACTGTGAACGCTCTTCCCTCTCTGTTCCTTTGTGAACTCTTCCACTACTCCACGAAACCAATTTCAACCAGGTACAGACTGATAAACTCACTGACCATGTCTTCCTGAATACCATTTGTTCGCATTCCTATGACTTCCTGATTACCATATATGGAGTTGTTCCTCTCTTACTTCTATATGCTTCCTGTTTTATGTAAATATTCCCTTCTGCCTAGCCAATCAGTAATTAACCCATTGTCTCTGTTGTGTGTTGAGCACGGTACATATACTCTTGCCATTTGAATTTCGTGTGTCTGGGTGTCATTTGGCAAACTCTCCCAAGCCTTGGTGTGGGAAGGGTTTAGCGGGGTGAGGGTGCCATCTTTTCGTGTACTTTTGTTTTCTCTTTTCTTAAAAATCGTAATTCGACATCATGTTTACAGAGAAATCACCAAGAACACGCATAAACTCGTCTGTCCTGAAGATGTCGGAAAACTTAAAGGTACAGCTTTACCTCTGACACCGGAGACTCCTTCTATCAATGATGAACAAGCGTGTCCTTCGCCGTATCAACGACTACACACATTTTTCAATCCGTCTATAACGTGGCGAACGAGCCGTTACTATAGAAACCACGACGTATTAGAACGAGAGCATTAATATGGTAGAAAAGTGCACTACTGTCAGAGCTGCTGCTCTAGAAAATGAATCGAGACCTTCGGACCAATCAGAAGCCAGGATTCAACAGCGCCGTGGCGTTCGATAAAGAAAATGGCTCCAGTGTCGAATTCGAAGCCACGTCTCCTGTGCGTGCAGTTGTGCGAGGTGAGAGCGTTTTAATCAGGGAGCGTGATTATTTCAGGAAGCTCTCTGATATTTACTCAGAGGAAGAAGACGAATTTCGGCTGGCTTTTAAATACCTGATTTATAACTTCAATTAATCTCGAGTTTCACAGTTTCAAGCGTGACCTTTAAGATATTTCAAACAGTGACAAATCGGGTCATTAGAGAGAACCTTCTCTTAAACATGGCGTGTTGACTGTGAAGACGTCGATGTGGTCCTCACCTCCATGAAGGCCACCTCTGATGAACAGATCAGCCTCGAGGATTCATCTCACACGCCGCTCACACGTACGGACATACCCTGCGCTAACCCTGTGTGTGTGTGTGTGTGTGTGTGTGTGTGTGTGTGTGTGTGTGTGTGTGTGTGTGTGTGTGTGTGTGTGTGTGTGTGTGTGTGCTAAATGACTGTTCATTATATGCTCAGCAAACCTTTTGTAACTGTGCATGAGGAGATGAATTCTAAACCATCATTAACACACACACACACACACTGTAAAGTCTTTTTGAACATTTTTCCCATTTCTGTTGTGCTGTAGTTGTTTTTGTCATTAAATTTCATGATTAATATTTTTTTCACTTTCAATTTCTCTTCACATGTGGACGTTTTAATTTTTAAACTTTTCAATTAAATAAAAAATGAATTAAAACATTAACATTTTCACGATTAATTTAAGGCATTAAAAAAATTATTTTGTCTCCAAGATTATTTTATTTCCATGTTATTTCATGTGATTTTCCCCACATTATTATTCTTTTATTTTCACATTTTTCATATTTACAGAATTTTTTCTTCTTTTTTTTTCATGAATTTATTTTCAGGGTTTATTTTTTTTTTTTGTATCATGTATTTGCATTTCTTTCACATGTGATTTTTCATATATTGAAATTTCTCCACCACTGATTAATTATTTAATAATTTATCCCCCACATAGATGATTTTTTTAATCATAGTTATATTATACTATTTTTATTTTATGAATTTGCATTTACAAGGTAATTTTTTCACAATTATTTTTTTTCCACGAGTAATTTTTTTCAAGTAACGTTTTTCATGATTAATTTGTGTTCACATCATTTTCTACATGTAGTGCATGTATTTTCTGATGTTTGATATTTTTTTTCCTCGTTCATGTAGCGCATGTCTCTAAAAAAAAATTCACATTCTTAAAATGTACAAAAATATTTTTCTATTCTCACATAATTCATTTTGAGTTTTTTTTCCACCTTATTATACACACAGGGCCTGTATTTTTATTTGTTTTCCACAATAAATTTATTTACAGTTTTTTCCCCCTCATGTTTATTTTCCACAGTAAATTTATTTCGAAATAATTTTTCTTCGTATAATTGAGTTTATTTTCAAATGTTTATTTTTCACACGTACATAACTTTATATTTCCCACGTGACTTTCTGTCATACTTAATTTATGAATTTTTCACATATACATCATGTGTTATATATATATAATTATTTTATTTTGTTTTTTTTCACCACTGATTTTCTTACATTATTTTTTTATTATTTTTTTTTTAATTTTTATAGTTTGTTTGGTTTTTTACACTGAATGTTTTCTTATATTGAAATGTTTTTTTTTGTTTTTTTTTCACATTTAGGACATTAAGTACTTTTTTGCTAACTGTAATCAATTCATTTTCAAGGTTATATATTTTTCTCACTTTTATCATTTCCGTACACTTTTCTTTTCTGTGAAATGTGACATTTTTCTACGTGTCATCACATATTATCCAAATAATCACACTCGACAATATAAAAACGTCCGATCACGTGTGAAAAGTACGATTTTCTTCCAGTCGCCATCTTGGTTGGCTGCTGCTGTGGCACCCTAATTTCTCCATCTGGGGATTAATAAAGTATTATCTTATCTTATCTTATCTTATCTTATCTTATCTTATCTTATCTTATCTTATCTTATTCCGTAAACATTTTATTCAGTCGAGACCAAATAATGGCACCTGACCTTTATCTAGCGTTATTATTTCATCATAATAATGATATTCTACATATATACAGAAAAGCAAACATCCATAACTTAGACATTCGCTCATTCTCCAGCTCTAGAATAATCCGTACAATCATAAATCCATACCGAGTGCTAGGGAGGATGCTTGAGACGCACTCACGTTATTAGGTTTTTTGTTTGATTTTTTCACGGTGCTTCGTGAATTTTTTTTTTTAGCAGCGCAGAAATATTACGCCTTTGGATAACATTCAGCGAAAGCAGCTCGGCTATCTTCAGAGTAACATCCATCATTGTATTTATTACATACGGATGAAAAGGAAACTTTAATATCATCAGAGTCCTTCCACCTTCTTTGCTGGACGTACCCAGGGGGAGGTTTTTTTTTTTCTTCTTTTTCTCCATGAAAACAGACAATGTTCCAGTGAGAGAAGCACCAGACGAGTGTGACCTTCACATGCCATGCTGGAATTTAATTTTACATCTCATTTAAAGCTGGCTATCAGAGATGTATTATTTTTTTTTTTTTCCCCTCTTGCAGTTACCGCTGCCGAAGACTGAGATTCTTCAGAGCAGGGTTTAATCCGTCTGACCCATCTTATTCAGAGCAGCGATGAATACCACGCCTACGTCAACACGCCGTACTGAAACGTATGACCGTCTCGCCTTTCGCTTTCTAGATCAGTTCATAATACTGTCATTTATTACCTAGATCAGCGTACGTGATAAGCGATGCCGTGTCGTGCCGTTATAGAGAAATAATCAACGATGGGGTGGTGTGATCAAGTGGAGACTCTGTGAACTGCAAAGTTGTTCATTTTCCAATGTCATGGATTGTTTTATTCCACTTATGCGAGGGAGGGAGGGAGGGAGGGAGGAGGAGGAGGAGTTTTGTGATGGTTTGCTTCGCCGAATTCAAGCCGCAAACGTGGCGGACGAGCGTAACGTCGGTGATGGGTTTTCAGTATTAGTGGTTAGCATGTTCGCCTCACACCTCCAGGGTCGGGGGTTCGATTCCCACCGCGGTCCTGTGTGTGTCGAGTTTGCATGTTCTGACCACCCGAGGACAACTGGGTGAAAGTGTTGTGGTCAGATGAGACCAAAATGGAGCTCTTTGGCATCAACTCAACTCGCCGTGTTTGGAGGAGGAGGAATGCTGCCTATGACCCCAAGAACACCATCCACACCGTCAAACATGGAGGTGGAAACATTATGCTTTGGGGAGTGTTTTTCTGCTAAGGGGACAGGACAACTTCACCGCATCAAAGGGACGATGGACGGGGACATGTACCGTCAAATCTTGGGTGAGAACCTCCTTCCCTCAGCCAGGACATTGAAAATAATTAAAAGTAATTACTAAGTCATTACCAAGTACTAAGTCATGTTTTGCAGAGGGGTCAAATACTTATTTCCCTCATTAAAACGCAAATCAATTTATAACATTTCTGACGTGTTTTTCTGGATGTTTTTGTTGTTATTCTGTCTCTCACTGTTCAAATAAACCTACCATTAAAATTATAGACTGATCATTTCTTTCTCAGTGGGCAAACGTACAAAATCAGCAGGGGATCAAATACTTTTTCCCCCTCACTGTATCACCTTCAGAACAGGGAGGAGGAGCATGCGTTTTCAAACCCGATCATTATGTTCGTTTCACTGTTCCTATCAGACACGAGGAAAGCGTTCAGGAATTACAACCGTGTTGAAAGGGAAGGGGAGGGTGGGGAGTGTAAACTTTCGTATTTATTCGGACTCGCCTCCGGCAGCACGTTTAACACGACCTCCTTCCGATCGATCGCCTGCTGAACCCGAAAGAGTTTAACGTTTTAATCAAAATCTGCAGATTGATCGCAGGAAATGAGATCGACACGGTTGCAATGGATTCCTGGAAAGACTAATAGCCGTCACGTACGTATTTATTTATTTATTTATTTATTTATTTATTTATTTATTTAGGAATAAATTATCCTCTGGGAACGATTTTCTTCCGATTCCGCTCAGCACTCCATCTCTCATATCTGTCTGGCAGCACTGTTCCGAGAAGAACGCGTTTCTTTCTCTGTTTATTTTTATTTGGAGTCGTGGAACTCATTAAAGCAGGAGGCAGCAGGAGTGCTTCAGAGGATCCGAGGTCTGCTCTGAGGGGTCCGGTGATATTGGGCTCTTCCGGACTCGCCGGTACGAGGGTGTAAATAAACGCCGAGAGGAAGTGGAAGCAGCAGAATCGGCCAGATTGTGATACTCTGAGGAGGATAATGAGAAGTGATGGGGAAAGCAGACGACGCGGATAAAACGCCTCCAGGCATGCTGAATGCCGTTTAAAGGTGGACACTTTTCACCATCCAAACCTCACTTTCAAGAGGACGATCTACCCACAGGGCATTATTTATTCCTCTATACTTTCACCAACACCCACACACACACACACACACACACACACACAATCACACACACGCATAAACATGACCCCTGCTTTCAGGTTCTCAGCAATTTCAGGACTATATTTTACCCTAAAGCATTCAAAGTTGTTTATACAACAGCGCTGTTGCATTCTGGATTCTGATTGGTCGGAAGGTGTTGATTCATTTTCTATAAGAGCAGCTCAGACAACAGCGTCACATCTCAGGTTGTATATTAACGCTGTTGTTCTATTACCTTATCATTATATAGTAACGGGAGCATTCAAGCGAGCAGGCATAGTGGACGGTCCACATCATCCAAAATCAAAGAAAGACATACCGTATAAAAGACGGAAGGAGTCTCCAGTGTCAGCGTTTTGGAAGAATCAGAGGAAATGCTGTAAATGTAACTTTTCCGACATCTTCAGTACGGAGGAGATGCTGATGAGGGAATGACGGTTTATAACTGCTGTAACGCAAATAACGACAGAGACTAAATTCCGTCTTGTCTCCGCCCCCTGCCTTGTTATTGGTCCAGGTTTTGTTGTGTTCCACTTTTCATTATTATTATTATTATTATTATTATTATTATTATTATTATTATTATTATTTTCCATTATGTTCCCTACAGGAGGAGGGAACATGCTTTTGTTTTTGTTATTTTAATATATATGTACGGATAAAAGTATGTATTCATAAGCACAAAAAAAGACACACTCCCATCCGAAACTATTGGAACGCCGAGGCCATTTCATTTGTTTTTGCTGTAGACCGAAGACATTTGGGTTTGAGATGAACATGAGAAGAGAGGTTAGAATGTCAGCTTTTATTTCCTGGTATTTCTATGTAGACGTGTTCAACGAGAATAGTACATAGCACATTTTTTTTACCAGGCCACCCGAGTTGTAGGCGAGCAAATATATTGGAACATGTGACCGACGGGTGTGTCTTGTTACCCGGGTGCGTCCTGTTAGATTGTATGTTTATACAATAAATAGCTCTGAACGTCTAGTCTTGGTTTCAGCCTTCAGGTTCAGCTGTGAGGACAGGTGCATTTGTTGTTAAAAAGGTTAAACCAACATGAAGACCAGAGAGCTGTGTATGGGAGTCATTTTGAAGCTGAGAAAAGACCGGGAAATCAATCGGAGGCATCGCACAGACCTCGGGTGTAGCTGATGCAACAATTGTCCTGAAAAAGAAATAAACCACTAGTGTACTGAGGGAACAGACGTCGAACGGGTCGGCCGAGGGAAACGACGAAATCTGGTGACGGAAACGTTGTGAGATCTGTGAAGGAAAAACAACAGTCGGAGGCCAGAGGCCAGATTGGAATTCGCAAAGAAATACCATCCCTTTTGGAACAATATACTCTGGGCAGACAAAACTAAAATAGAACTCTTTGGTAATAATTCAGCTCTTCATATTTGGAGAAAGAATGGTCGCGGGTACGATCCAATGGACACCGTGAAGCATGGTGGTGGGAGCATCATGATTTGGTCCTGCTTCTCTTGAAACGGTTCTGGGACATTACATGCCATCGAAGAGAACATGAATGAAGAGAGGCACCGCATGTATTAGAGGACTGTTTCATCTCATCAACCAAGAAACTGACTCTGAAGAGAACATGGATGTTTCAAACGTACAGCCACGACAGCTCTAGAAGGTCGTGCATGGCCGAGTCAATCTCCTGACTGGAATCCCATTGAAAATGTATAGGGGATTTTGAAATTGCGAGTCCATCAGATAGACCCTCATAACCTTAGGGAATTGAAAATGATTGAACCAACCTTATCTAGATTGCTACTCTTTTTCTCATTCCAAGTTTCTTTTCTTTTTTTTTTTTTGTATAAGCCTTTGCATTATACCTTGGTTTTAAAAAATAAAATAAAAAATAGAATCCTCTGCATGTCGATCCACACACATCTTTGCTGAGTCTTTGTTGTTACATTAATAAATTATAATTACATACTTGTAATTGTGGGCAAATCTCTGGGGTATGAGAGGAATAAAACTCTTTAGGACACGCCGTTATTGTAAAATAATCAACTCCAGAGTGGGCGGAGTGACTCGGCGATATCACGCCATTCTGCCGTCGATTATTATCCAATAACAGCATGAGCCTGCGTGTTTAATTCCTTCATTCATAACGGTGTACGCCAAATACAGAACTTTAGCTCATTTAAAGGACAGAGGCAAGCATAATGCTGCTCCGTATCGAAACATAACAGCGAGAAAATGCGCTCGGGTTCAAACTGCGTGCAGTGAAAGATTTGATTAATGAGGCGTCAGCCTCCAGAGTCGGCAATTCCTTATTACACACTAAACACTGTGGTGTTTATAGCTGGGACGATTCCACCACAGCGCTGCCATTTAGCCCTTATAACTCTTAAAAATGAAACTCTTTCAATCATTTCTCAACAAACAAAACCATCTAAGGCAAGACTCTCTCATTTTTTTTTAAAGTTTCTATGCTGAAAATGGCCGACGTTTTCCTCTTAAATGAACAGTAACAGAGTTGCGTTTTTAGCATACTGTAGAATTAGCAAGTGCACAAACTAGCATCCGTCCATGGCGATGGCATGTCGACGTTAAAGACTTCAAAGCATGTGGTCTTGATGAGGAATTTACGCTCGATGTGGCCTTGTCAGGCCAAAATAAAGAAAAAAGAATGAAGAACGTTTCTCCTTCGCGTGAGCTTCAGGAAATTCGTCGAACTCTCGGACATGTGACTTGTCGAATAGTCCAAATATGAATAGGGACGAACGTGTTTGGCGAAAAAGCGCGAATGAAGTGAATGAACTAAATAGTTTCACACATTAATGCACCAATAATACTGTTTGTAAAGTATACTAATGAGTACATTTGAAGGTAGATTGTAGCACTAGGATGCGTAGGAATGCTGTTTTAACTTATTTATCTGGAACACGGGCGACGTTTGTCATGAAGGAGACTTAACCCATGTTTGATTTGTATGTTATGTGTATATTTATACATGTAGGACTCAAATAGTCATGGAATCCATCGATCATTACGGCTCGATTGACTGAAAATTTGTTTTAGACCAATGTGTTTCTCTGAAATTTCCCCACCGGAGGTTTGTCCTTGGGGGATCCTCAAGCGATGACAATTCATCAGATTCCTGAAGAAAAAAAGGAGAGAGGAGAACAGCAGTGGGTGGTAAAGCACATTCACTAAACCAATTTAAGTTAGTGCGCTGTAGAAAAATGTCTCCATTCTTTCTGCCCCGGCTGTGGGTAAGGAAGACAAAGTCTCCTTTCAGTTTGATTATTCATGTGTGCAAATGGTCTTATTTCTGTTCCTCGCAATCAGACATCCTCTCATTCCGCCGGCGCGTACCATCAGTCGAGCAAATACGATGAAATAGCCTGGGTGATTTAAAAGGACAGACCGGAAATAATTTAATTCATCCTCAATTGTCTTATGACAACTGGTGTACAGGATTCGTGGAATCTGAAAGGGGGGGAGAATACTAATAAAAATATGTCGACAATTACAGCTGACCTCAAAACGTTCATTCCGTTATTGTATAGTCGTTGCATGTTAATGTTTTTTTTGTTGTTGTTGTTATGTTGTTGTTTGTTTGTTTTTTTAAAATGCATATCCGTGGAGAAATTGTAAGGAATGAGTACAGGAAGTCGGCCATTATTAGAAAATAGCTGCTATGTTGAGGAGAAGATGTGAACCAGTGAAACAGTAGCAGGCCCAGGCAATCAATTATACACATACGGTACTTTAAGAACTAACAGACGTCTGAATTCCTCGGCTGTCCAATCAGGGTGAAGTATTCCACAGAGCCGTGTAATATCTGTGATTAATGATAGGGCTGAGCTTTACTTTATGGCTGATACGTAATTACCAGGTTTAATCTAGTCCATATTATCCCGTGGCACGTATGTAGCTACACATTTGTGGGAGTTAAACGAGAGCCCCCGTCTCTCGTTTTCATAACGAGCTTCTTACTGTTAGCTATGGCTTCTGAGGCGGATTTATTACCGACTACAGAATAAATGATACGTTTCATTTTCCCACCCTGTTCTTCTGGACGATTCGGTGCAGGACTTTATTTATAAACTACCAAAGAACCAATCAGAATTCGTTTGACCCCTTTTTACCCCAAACACAGGAAGAAAACTGCATCTAATTAGATTTTTTACTCTTCTACATGCAAAGTGACCCGCTTGTCACTTTCAATCTGAACACTGTCGAGAGCATACTCACCTACTGCATCTCGACATGGTACACCGGCTGCCACGCCCTGTCATGGACAGGGCCCAGAAATTCTTCGGGGAATTCTTTTGCCGATTCTTAAGGATATCTACAGAACCTGCTGTCATCGCAGAGCAGTGCCCATCTCCAGAGACCTGACGCACCCCTGCCACCACCTCTTCTCTCTCATGCCCTCTGGAAGACACTTCAGGTGTCTCGGCCAGACAGAGGAACAGCTTCTACCCAGAACAGTCAGCCTTTTGAATCTAACAACCAGCAAACAAATGAGCTCCTGTCAGATACATGCAGTCGAAATGTTACTTTATTATGGACACGACTGGCCACATTGTACTCTATCCAGACTTTCAGCCCATCAGCCCATATCACAGTGCAAACCAGTGCAACTCTCCACCATGCACTAGGTACATCTAGTTAGACAAACTTTACTTCTGAATATGTACTTGTATATCTCTTCATATGTATACTGAGCTCAATAGGCACTACCCATTCATACTGTACACTATTGTATATTGTCCATCCATCCATCCATATATGCATCTCCTGTCCCACTTATCCTACACAGGGTCATGGGGAGACTCTCCCAGGGGGCTCTGGGGACAAGCCTGGGGATATCCTGAACAGGGTGCCAACCCATCACAGGGCACAATCGCACACATACACTACAGACAGTTTGGAAATGGCAATCAGCCTACAACGCATGTTTTTATACCGAGGGAGCAAACTGGAGTACCTGGATTCGAACCCCCAACCCTGGAGGTGCGAGTGAAACAGACTAACCATGAAGCCACTGTTGCCCCTATTGTATACTGATATACCTGTAACCATATACGTATCCTAACACTGAATCATGTTGTATGTGTACAATGATAATAAAGATATCTTATCTAATCTTATTTACATTTACAGTCCCAATTCCAAAAAAGTTGGAACGCTGTGTAAAATGTATATATAAATCAGAATCCAATGGTTGGCAAATCTCATAAAGCCGTATGTTATTCAGAAAGGAAGATAGAAAACATATCAAATGGTTGAACTGAGGAAATGTACTATTTTAAGGAAAAAAATAAGATAGTTTTGGATTCGATGGCCACAACACGTCTCAAAAATGTTGGGACGGGGCAACAAAAGACCGGAAAAGTAATTGTTACTAAAAGGAAACATCTGGAGGAACGTTTTGCAAATAATTAGGTTAATTGGGAACAGGTCAGTAAGACGATTGGGTATAAAAAGGGTATCTTAGAGAGGCGGAGTCTCTCAGAAGTAAAGATGGGATAAAATCTGGATGGAAGCATTCAGTGTGTTGCTCTAAATCTTGTATATACCTTTCAGCATCAATGGTGGCTTTCCAGATGTTCAAGCTGCCCATTCCATAGGCACTAATGCACCCCATACCATCAGAGATGCAGGCTTGAACTGAGTGCTGATAAAAAGCCGGATGGTCCCTCTCCTCTTTAGTCCTCTTTAGTTTAAAGGACGCGGCGTCCATGGTTTCCAAAAAGAATTACACATTTCGATTTGTCTGACCACAGAACAGTTTTCCACTTCGCCTCGGTCCATTTTAAATGAGCTTTGGCCCAGAGAAGACAACGGCGTTTCTGGATTATGTTCACATACGGCTTCTTCTTTGCATGATAGAGCTTTAACCAGTGTTTGTGGACGGCTCGGTGAGCTGTGTTCACAGACAATGAGTTCTGGAGGTGTTTCTGAGCCCATGCAGTGATTTCCATTACAGAATCATGTCTGTTTTTAATGCAGTGCCGCCTGAGGGCCCGAAGATCATGGGCATGCAATACTGATTCTCACCCTTGTCCCATGCTCACAGAGATTTCTCCAGATTCTCACGATCTTTTGATGACATTATGTACTGTAGATGATGAGATATTCAGAGTTTTTGCAATTTTACGTTGGGGAACATTGTTCTGAAATTGTTCCACAGATTGTAGATGCAGTTTTTCGCAGATTGGTGAACCTCTGCCTATCTTTACTTCTGAAAGACTCCGCCTCTCTAAGATCCTCTTTTTTTTTTATCCCCAATCACGTTACTGACCTGTTCCCAATTAACCTCCAGCTGTTCCTTTTTTACTAACACTTACATTTCCAGCCTCTTGTTGCCCCCGTCCCAACTTTTTTGAGACATGTTGTGGCCATCAAATTCAAAATCAACTTGTTTTTTTCCTTAAAATGGTACATTTTCTCAGTTCACACATTTGACATGTTTTATTGTGAATAACATACGGGTTTATGAGATTTGCCAATCGCTGCATTCCATTCTTATTTACATTTTTACACAGCGTCCCAACTTTTTTGGAATTGGGGTTGTACATTTATAGCATTTGCCAGATGCGCTTATCCAGAGCAACCTATGGAAGTGCTTTGTAGTCTCTATCAAAAAATATCCTCATGCTAGACATGCTTAATCAGGTAGTAGGAATAGCATCAGTCTAACAGGAGGTTGGTGCAGTATGGAAAAACACAAGACAAGGACAAAAATAAATAAATAAATAAATAATGTTAATTTAAGTGCTTGGTGAAGAGATAGATCTTTGGGTTTGGTGTGAAGACAGCCAATGACTCCAGGGGAAGTTCCACCATCTAGGTTCCAGAACCAAGAACAGCCTTGATGCATGCCTTCCTTGTACCCTGAAACATGGTTTGTCCAACCGAGCAACCGAGTGTGGGGTGTGATAAGCGCTTTGGTAAGTGGGTGCAGATCTGTTTTTGGCTTTGTAGGCAAGCAACAATGTTGTAAATCTGATGTGGGCAGCTACAGGAAGCCAGTGGAGGGAGCGTTGCAGTAGGATGGTGTGGGAGAACATGGTGGGTTGAAAACAAGTTTGCAGCTGCATTCGAAATCAGTTGCAGAGGTCAGATGGTTTGCAGTGGAAGACCTGCCAGGAGTGAGTTGCAGTCGTCCACTCTCGAAATGACAAGGGAATGAACAAGTGGCCTGTCTGAATAGAATTGACAAGATCCTCCTGCTGTTGCAGACGAGAATTCGCAATGGCATGTTTGTTTAGCAATGCCACCAAAGTTGCATGCAGTGAGCGAGATCACAGCATCCTGACATGGAGATACATCTCCATGATGAGCTGTCATCCATGATGAAATGTCTGCCAGACATGCTGAGATCCATACTGAAATGTGAGTGTCTGATGGAGGATCATGGAGGATGAGTTGGTCTCATCAACATGTGAAAGCCCAAGAGAGCGGATATAAACAGGAGAAGACCAAGCACCAAGCCTTTTGGGACACCAGTGTAGAGTCTGCATGTCGCCTGATATGACCATCTTTCCAGGTAGGAAGCAAATCCTTGCCACGCTCTGTCATGAATTCCATGAGTCTTGTGATTAAATATGTTGAAGGCTGCTGAAATGTCACTGATCTATGCAATGATCTAGCTACACAAATCTTCTCACTAAAAACCACAAGAGCAGTTTCTGTAGAGCATGCTGTTTTGAAGCCAAAAAAGCATCTCCTTGAACATCTCGTTATAATGAGAGAGCATCTTTTATAAGAAAACCATCTCATCATAACAAGAAAACATCTCATTATTATGAGAAAACCATCTCGTTATTATGAGAAAACCATCTCGTTATAACAACATAAAAAAACCATCTCTTATATGAAAAACCATCTCATTGTTATGAGAAACCACTCATTATTATGAGAAAACCATCTCATTGTTATGAAAACCCCATTAAGAGAAAACCACTCTTAAAAGAAAGCCGAACTAAGAAACTCTATGAACTCGTAAAGAACCATCTCGTATAGAAAACCCTATGTAGAAAAACAACCCCTGTTAGAAAACTCAGAAGACTAGAAACCATCTGTATTAAGAAAACATTCATTTTAGAGAAAACCATCTCGTATTAAAAAACCATCTGTATAAAACAAAATGAAAACCATCGAAAAAAAACATCAAAGAAACAACTGTGTAGAAACCATCCATTTTTAGAGAAAACCATCTCGTTATTAAGAGAAAACCATCTCGTTGTTATGAGAAAACCATCTCATTGTTATGAGAAAACCATCTCGTTATTATGAGAAAACCATCTCGTTGTTATGAACCACATGATAGGAAAAAAAAACTATTGTAGAAACCATAGAGAGACATGTAGAACCACTGATAAACATTATAGAGACTTGGACAAAACAGTTAAGAACCAATACCATAACCTACTTAACGAAAACAAAAAATTGAACCTCAAAACCATAAAAACCTTAAAAAAAACCAAAATAAGAAAAGAAAAACATGTATAGAAAAAACCGAAAGAAAAATAAGAAAACCATTATTTTATGAAAACCATTCATTGTTATGAGAAAACCATCTCGTGTTAGAGAAAACCACCATTTAAAACCACATTATGAAACCATCTTATAAAAACCACATAGAACCATTTTTAGACACTTAAAAACCATCTCGTAAAAACATTTGAAACAAAGAACATCATTAAACATAAAAACCAATTAAACAATATAAAATTAAAAATAAACAAAAACATTTAGAACACTTTTAAACACATATAAACCACCTTTTAAACATAAAAATTTAAAACACAAAAAACCAAACAATTAAAACAAAAAAACAAATATTAAGAAACCATCTTTTATAAACCACTCATTAAACATATATAAAAACCATCCATTTAGAAACCATCGTTATTAAAAAAACCATCATTGTTATGAGAAAACCATCTTATTAAGAAACCATCGTTATAGACACAAAAAAATAAACAAAGAACCATCGTATAGAAACCTCATAAAAACCATCGTTATTAAGAAAACCACTCGTTGTTAAGAAACCATTATGAAACCACAAAAAAAAACAAAAAAAAAACAAAAATAGAAAAACAATTGTTAAAAACATAAAAAACAAGAACAGATTAAGAAACCATCTGGTTATAGAAAAACCAAAAAACACATTTAAACCATTTATATAAACAAAAACAAAAAACCACGTATAAAAAAACCACGTTTAAACACATAAATAAAAAAAAAAAACAGAAAAAAACCATCAGAGAACAAAAAAAAAAACAAAAAACAATAAAAACCATCTCATAAAAAACCATCGTATTAAAAAACCATATAAGAAAACCATCGTAAAAAAAACATCTCATATAACACAAGAAAACCATCGTTATTAGAGAACACTCGAAGAAAACCATCTCGTTATTATGAGAAAACCATCACTTGGAAACATCGCAACATCTTCTGTTATTACAAAAAAAAATATCTCATTATTACAAAAAAAAAAACCCCATCTCAATATCTCATTATTACAAGAAACTCATTTCATTATTATGAGAAAAACATGTCACTGTAACATTATTACGAGAAAAGCATCTTGGTTTCTAACGAGAAAAGCACAACGTTTATTACGAGGAATGATAAACAGCGCAGTTGACAGAACGAGTCGAATATATCGAAGGTATCCTGCTTGGCCTAAAGCACATGAGCTCTTAATGTCAGTGAGCAGTGTAGACAGTTTCGTCATTAGTATATGCAAATTACCCAGCTTTTTCAAATCGCAGCGTTTATACACGCTACCTTATTCCATAGCTGATCTACTAGAACGACGTGTCTCCACGCTGGCAAATCGAGCTGAGACGCAGGAATCACCTTCGACTCAGGCTGTACATGGTTACCTATAGCACTAATACAGAAAGTCACAGCAGGAAGTGGTCAAAAGGTTGCTGTGTGCTGGATGTCATACAGTAAGCTCCTGAACGCCTGAGAGTGAGAGATGGTGCTCCAGCGAGAAAAAGATGTCGTCCTGCTGAGCTTGTGTGTTGAAGCTGTTTGAGGTTGGGGTTTTTTTTTTTCGGTTTACATATGCTGTTTTGTTCATATGCGACGGGGAAAAAAAGCTTAACACCACACTGTTTCTCTCTGTCAGGCATTCGGCAGTAAGACTCCCGGTAAGACAAAGCTATGAAAAGCCAGAGATTGTCATTCCCCCCCCCCCTCCTATTAAACACCACTGTAACTCTGCTAGCAATGACAGCAACCCGTCAAAGTAATAATACTAGCAGCACCGAGCAACAAATTAGCACCAGAATCGCTAAACACATCCCACATGTTTCAGTAGAAACATATCTCCGGTGTTTCAGGATGGTGTTTCTATTTAATCCCAGATTGTATCGAGAAAAAAATGTGAAAATTGTGTCACTAGGTGCTTCAATCTCTATTTACAAGAGGACTTAAAGGAGAATCGACGGGTTTTAGGATCGATACGACTCTCCGAATCTGTGTCACGTCTTTTATAGAGGTAGACGTACTAAAGGTGAGACGCTTCCTGGTGCCACCGTGCTGCTTCTTTTCATACAGGATAATAGTGTGAGAGAAGAGGAAGCGCTCTGCGGTCGAGATGATCAATATTTCAGAGCGAAGAGAACCTCGCAGACACCTTTTCTTTCTCCGATGTCAAGCGACGTCTCGAGCGAGACGCCCTTTGATCCGGCCAGACGGATGGAGCGGTGACGGACCCGCGTTCTTACACGGACGCCCCGGGACCCGGCGTGTAGAGCGAAGCCGAGAACTAATCCATCTTCTTCTTTCTACTTTCCCCCTCAGATTCAGCCCAGCTCTGCAGAGCAACGAGGTCACTGCAAGGCAAACGCGCGAATTGTGCGATGGTGTACGAGTGTGAAGTCGTCCTCTACGAGGATACAGATGGCAGCGGAGTAATTAAACCCGCGGTACGCTTTTACAGGAAATGGAAACCAGACAGGTTTATTATTTAAAGCCTACGTGAAGGGGGCTCGATTTGATTACGTACGTCGACGTGTTTCCTTTTCGAACGGGAAGTTGTTGCGATGGATTAGATTGTGGGCGGCTGTGGCTCTAGTCGTAGAGCAGGTAGTCCACTAATCACCCACTAATCGTAGGGTTAGAGGCTTGATTCCCGGCCCACGTGACTCAGACTTCTGAAGTGTCCTTGGGGTTCAGCAAGACGCTGAACCCCAAGTTGCTCCCGAGGGCAAGTTACATAGCAGCAATGCTACCATTGGTGTGTGTGTGTGTGTGTGTGTGTGTGTGTGTGTGTTAATGGGTGAATGAGAAACCAGTGTAAAGTGCTTTGGAACTGCAAAGGCGGAAAAAGTGCTATATAAGTGCAGACCATTTACCATTTTAGGTATGCACTGTGACGCTAATAGACACTAGGGATTTAACTTAATATGAATTCATTACTCAGAATGAATATAAAGATACAAATTCTAAATGCAGTATTTTGAGGGGTTTGTATTGGTTTTGTTTTTTGGGGGTTTTTTTTTTAAACCAGCTTGCTAGAACGATTGACAGGACATCTGGTTGAGACCTGAGGTGTGCATCAGGAATGAGATCCCACACGAGGCAACAAAACGAGATTTCGTGCTCGTTACAGGCGTGAGAGCTCGCAGGACAAAGACGGCGAATAGAGAAAACCCTATTCTGTCGGTATTTCGTTACAGACCGGCCTGAAATTTGGAACAGCTTTTTATTTCTCAATCTCGATATAGCTCGTAGAAACCCTGCCAGACAGCTCCACAGGGCGTCTGGTTGAGCCCAATTATAAACTGAAGTAGCTGAGGAACTGTACTAGCTGAAAGTTATGTTCTGCAGATTGCTTTTCGGGCGCTGTCTTCGAAAATTGACTTCTTATTTCCAGCAGTCCTGGAGCTTAGAGGTTCAGTCTAGGTTTAGACCAGGCCTACGTTTCGTTTTAAATCCTGATACAGATGTGAATATTTCTAGCACGACGCTTTACGTGGACAAATACAGTGAGTCGTAGAACGTTGTTTCGGAAGTTCCTCGAATAGGAGACTAATTCAGATTCGGAGTAAAACCGAAGCACAACAACAACAACAGCGGAAGAACGAAAAAAAGACACGGACGAGAAACGTTCTGTAAAGGTTGAAATGAAAGAAGACTCTCTCCACAGCTGCTGAAGGTGTAGAGACTTCAGGCGGATAGGATAAAGTTAACGGACTGCGTGATCCTGAACCTTTCTGCCTGATCCATCTTGATGCCCTACCTCTGGAGGCTACAGTCTGGAGAACGCTGAGGACGGTACCGCTTGAAGTACCATGGAAATGGTTTTGGACCTCGATTCCACATGGACGTTCTCGCTGTGGTCGCTGGGACTACGGTTGCAGCGATGTCCTTGGGACTGCAATTACCACGTACAGTTCTACACTCAGGTTTCCTTTAGTGAACAGTGGACTAGTTCAACACACAGACTTCATATAAACACCATAATGACCTTTCTTTTACTCTCACACGATCCGTCGTTCCCCAGATGAGGACGGGTTCCCTTCTGAGTCTGGTTCCTCTCGAGGTTTCTTCCTCGTATCATCTCAGGGAGTTTTTCCTCACCACCATCACCACCGGCTCACCCAATAGAGATAAATTCACACACTTCAAATATCTATCCTGTGTTTATATATTTCTGTAAAGCTGCTTTGAGACGACGTCCATCGTTAAAAGCGCTGTCCAAATAAAATCGAATTGAATTGAAAATCGAAGTGTACGTGACCGAAAGCAGACAGACACAAAGTAGACGTATTGTACAAACGTGACAAAAAGGTTCGAAAGTAAACTTCAGCAAAGGTCATAAACTGGAGTCGGAGGCAGGTGCAAGTGCAGGTAAAATTTTAAGAATTTCAAAATGAACAACACAAACAATAAAAGATTGGACGCATAAACATGAGGTAATAACACGTGATAAGCATCAGACTGAAAACGGGAAGCCTGCGACACAGAAACTAGGACTGACTGTAAATAAAGGTGCTAATTAGGTGCAGGGGCTGATGGGTAACGTGTTACTTTTGATACTTTGAACATGGTATAATCTTTCCGATTTTAAATGCATTCATTATAAATAGTTTGTTTGGTTTTTAATGTTATTCCTGGATTGGTCTTTGGAATGATCTTGCCTGGGACGCTTTCATCCTCTCCTCCTTCTCAACACACACATTTCATGGTAGGAAATACTCATTCATTTTTAGGTACTAAGATAAACAGGCGTTGCATTGTATCGTAATAGACGCAGCTTCTTTTAAAATTGTAATGTTTAAAAGCCATATAAATGAATAATTTCCTACATATTTTAATCGGAGTGCTAAATTTTTCTCCTGCATGTGGATTTCCATCATTGGAAATCTATTACAGTATCATCATTGGAAATCACATTGATTTATTAAATTTTTCATTCATTTAACGTTGTTGTATAAATAGTCAAATAGTTTCCATCCGATCTGACAGAGCTTGACCAATTTTGCCAAAAAGAATGAGCAAAAACTATCAGGATCCAATTTGAGACACATCCCTGAAGACCTGCAATTGTAATTGCAGCCAAAGGTGGTTCCACCAAGAATGGACTCAAGGGGGGGTGAATACTTGTGCTCACAACGAACGTTTGCTTTTCCTTTTTTACTTCTTTTTTCTTGTTAATCAACCTTTGTGTCACAGTAAAACAATATTCGGCACCATCGAACGATAGGTTGTGCAAATCAAATGGTAGAAATCCCAATTAAAGGTGTAGTAGTTGTTTGTTTATTTATTTATTTATTTATTTATTTATTTATTATTCATTAATTTTACAACTAACCTGGGAAATATCTAGAATGCGATGAAATAACAGTGGTTTAAGCCATGATATCAGCACAAGTGTAGATATGTGTAGCTGAGAAAACCTTATCGTTGACCTACTATAACCAATAGTCATGGAAACTATCATGAAATGTTAATAGCGCCACCTGCGGTACTGGAGCACGGGTCCATCATGGCTATTGTGAAAGCATGGAGAGTACTGTGTCTGTATACGAACTGATCTAAAGCTAATACTGCTCTAAACTCATGTACACGAGCGGTACGTTACGCTGTTCAGTTCCATTCAGCGGCCATGTTGATTTGGCGTCACTCCGTAAACAGGGAAGGAACTGGTAGAGAAGTCTACTCTAAGTTGATTAGGGTTTTGGGGCGCACCTGATATTGTACACTGTGCTACTTTTAAATGGTTTAGGAATACAGTCGCATTACATCCCTGACTTACATTCGAACGTACGTTTAGCTCCAGTTAGCGCTCCAGGAAATCTCCTGGCTTTGTAGCTCGGAAAATCCACGATCGGAATCGTTCCTCGCATATTTATTGGACTGAAACGTTTCTCATGAAGTGAGACGACGGCACCATGAGGCAAGAAAATATTCGGTTAAAACAAGAGCAATGTTTCGCTACATCACACGGTTAGCATCCCATCTCTGTGCGGTTGTTTCAGGATTGATGTGTCATTTCCCCGTTCCTCTCTAACTTCGGGCTTTTACTGCAGCTACACTGGGAAACGGATACCGCGGCTTATTTATTTATTTATTTATTTATTTTTTATTTATTTTCCTTTCAATTTGTCGAGGTTCACTCTAATGTTTCGGTGAACTGGAGGTCTCAGAAGATGACTACTTCGATTTCTGTCTCATTTAAGAGTTTATTGTGCCCTACAGTGCTTGAAATGGAGGTCGTTCCCACAACGCTCATGCCGGAGACAAAGTCATTTTCTTGGAAAAGACCTGTAGCGGTGGACAAACAGCCAAGTGTTTCTTCTGGCTTTTGTTGACAGTCGGGCTGGAGAAAGACTCACAAATGAAGAGTGATTGTTGCCATCATGCTGGAATAGACACAAAGACGTGGAAAAGTTTCTACGGATTCGATTTCGACTTTAGTTGTGCGGCGCTTTTAACGACGTGAAATGTCACTAAGGAGGTTTCTGGAAATCCATAAGTAAGTAGATTTAAATACCTAATGTACAAGGACAGGAGAGACAGTGGCAGATTTCTACACTAAATAATGACAATGAGTCTTTATCACATATACATTACAGCTGAGTGAAATTCTTTGTTAGGAAGTTGGGGTCAGAGCACAGGGTCAGCCATGATGCAGCGCCCCTGGAGCAGAGAGGGTTAAGGGCCTTCCTCAAGGGCCCAACGGTGGCAGCTTGGCAGTCGGCAACCCCGGACCTTCCGATCAGTAACCCAGAACCTTAACTGCCAAGCCACCACTGCCCCCCACCAAGCCACCACTCCCCCTACAAAGCCACCACTGCCCCCACCAAGCCACCACTGCCCCCACCAAGCCACAACTGCCCCCAACCAAGCCACCACTCCCTCTACCAAGCCACCTCTGCCCCCACTAACCACAACTGCCCCCAACAAGCAAACTTGCCCCCCACCAACCACAACTGCCTCAACCAAGCCACCACTGCCCCCCACAAACCACAACTGCCCCCACCAAGCCACCACTGCCCCCCACCAACCACAACTCCCCACCAAGCCTACACTGCCCACACCAGGCCACCCCCCCACCAAGCCACCAAACCCCCCCACCAACCACCACTGTCCCCACCAATTCACCACGGCCCCTTGGCAAATCCCAATATGATAAAATAGACGTACCTTTTGTGGGGTTTTTTTTGTTAATTAAATTGAAGTTTTCTATTTTTTCATATACTGTACATTTCATTTATAATACATGATTTGATTTTTATTCATATTGTTCCTACACATGGACAATCCGTTTATTGTTGTTGTTGCTTTTTTTTTTTATATAGGGAAATGTCAAATTCATATGCCATTTTCAGAAACCTTCTCATCAATCTGCATATGATTTTCACTCATTTTGTGCATGGAAGGGTTGATCTGAATGAGAATTAGGTGCCTGGCCCCGTCCTTAACCCTAACCTTAACCTTTGTGAACTTGAATATGAATTCATCGAGTCGTGGATTTCAGTCTGTCAATGTTTCAAGTCCTCCTGGGAAGTTCATGTTTATTTGAGAAGTTGTAATTGCAGCGCCTTCCAAAAGTATTGGCACCCTTCCTTAATACAATAAATAGCATATCCAAATGCAAACAGCTTTAAATACAGTATTTGCACGTCAGTGTTGTATATTAGCACAGATCGCGAGCTTTCTTAAGTAGCGAGTCAAAATACAAAATTATTGGCACCCCATACATACATCTAATATTTGGAGGGAATAACAGTGTGAGCGTTTGTGCATGCCCTTTTTCAGGCCACACCACCAGTGTCAGTTTTTAATCCTGACTTAGCGATTTTCTGTCCTGGAAACACTTCTGAGATCATTTGGAAGTGTGTTTGGGGTCGTTTTTATTAATGGTGCCAATACTCGTGTGTGTTTGTGTGTGTATAGAGTGTGACTTCGGCCGAGACTTTTAACTCCTTTTCATTGTTCCGAACCTTGATGAACTGTGACGTTTCCATGACAACGGCCCTTTCGCAAGCCAGAGGATCTCGGCGGAAATTTCATACACACCATCACTCCCCTGATACGCACCGAAGTGACTGGTGTACGGCGCTGCCACGTGATGCTTTTGCCCACGAGCACTTTGAGATTCGCACCACGCCACGAGTGTTTTATTCTCATTCTCACCGTCACATCATTACAACCTCGGTGACGTTCGGAGTTCAGTCTGAAAGCCACAGCCTCTCGTGCATCGCCGCATCACTGCATGGAGCAATAATTAGTATGTTGCTCAGGGAAGTGTGTGGCATCATTTCTGAAGCGCGACATCTTCCAGGTCAGAGTGTGTGTAACGGATTATACATCACTGTCATGCTCTGACCCGGCACACACTATTCATAGCAGTGATACTTTTTATTTTTATTTCTATAATGTATCGGTCGCTGGGCTTCAGATCAAAGATCAAATGATGCAAGTGCAGAGTCAGAGTGCTGGAGCCAGGGCGAGGCGGTGTGAGTGAGACGGGGTGTCACTGATCATATAGCGCCCTGAATTATTCAGAGGAGTAAAAATAGAGCGTGTGAATCCTCCAATTCAGAAGTGAGACAAGGACAAGAGCGGGATAATCTGGCGTGACATTGCCCTCTAGTGGAGCACCAGGTTGATAATGAGTCTGGATTTTATTCTCAGTAATGTGTGCATGTTAATCAACAAAGCTATCAATTTAGCAATGCTCGTAAATGATTCCGTAGGCATTAGTGCTATTTCGATAGTGCATGTCCGTTCGGTCAGATTATAGAAAGTATGACATCATTACCCTACAGGTGAAACAGCACAGCTGGCTAATTTCATTCAATCTGTTGTTTAGTTTGTTTGTTTGTTTTTATTTGTTTTATTTAGGGGGAAAGTCTAAGGGTTAAATCATAACTCTACTAAAAATATCATTCAGTATAAAAGATCATTTATTTATTTATTGATTGTTTTGCTTATTTACAGCACTTAGTCTGCTTTTATAAAATCAAACACACACAAAAAATAATATTTATAATAACTGCTTGTTTACTTAATTGTTTGTTTGTTTGTTTACTCATTTGCTTATTTATGGCATTTGGTCTGCCTTTTTCTAAATCAAACCACCTTGAAAACAACAATATTCATTTATTGACTTATTTATTGATTTATTGATTGACTGGTTTATTTATTTGCTTATTTATGTCATTCAGTCTGCCATTATTCTAATCTAAACGCATGAAAAGAACAGTATTTATTATAGCCATCTGTTTGTTTGTTTGTTTGTTTGTTTACTCAGTTGTTTATGGTATTCGGTCTGCCTTTATAAACTCCAACTACATAAAAAACATTGCGTTATCCAACCACATTTAAAAAAATATCTAAATATATATATATATATATATATATATATATATATATATATATATATATATATATATATAAAATTTATTTATTTACTTACTTTGCATTCAATGTCCCTTTATATTAACACCAAGAAACAAACAAATCACACAACAAATTGATTTAATCTGTGAAAAAGCCATGCGCATTTTTAAATCTTTGTATTTGTAGTTACAGATTCAGCACACACGTCATTCTGGGTTCATTTGCAGAACAGCATCAACAAAAACAACAACAACAACAACAACAACGAGTTCATTCAAGAGTTGTTTGTTTCAGATTTGTCAATTTTATATAATGCAAATGTGTAACTCCATCTTTTCAGTACTATACTTCAAAGCGGTGCATTTTAATATTAAATGTGCTCGACTATATCCCTTTTCATTCCGGCAACACTTTTTCAAAACGATTCGCTTCTGAAACGTCAGTGTTTTACACAGCGGTCACGTCCATCGTGATAAAACTCCCCGAGTTCGTATTTTCAAAGGTAAACATCCGCCCTAGCCACTGAAATCGTCGGGTCTTACAGGACGTCTGTTTAATCATCTCTGAGTCGGATTTAAAAAAAAAAAAGAAAAGAAAAGAAAACCCCAAAAAACCCCAGTGTTATACTTTAAATAAATCTATTATTCAGCACGTAGCGTCACGTTTCATTTGTGCAGATGGGATCGCGAGAGTACGACGTGATCACGTTAGTTTTATGGAGTATTTTATCGCCTCTCGTTTAGCCCATCATCTTTATGACAATGTTCCGCTTCATTTAGGATAATGCAGGCCTAATCATCCTCACAATGAGGTCACACTGTGATTAGACATCGAATCAACCTTCAGCTGTTTCTCCGACTCACAGCAACACTGTTCTGTGTGTGTGTATGTGTGTGTGTGTGTGTGGACTTGTGGGGACATTTAGCTGGTCCTCACTAGGAAGAAAGAAAACGTTTATTTTAGAACAAATTAAAAGAGCTGAACGTTTTTCCTTTAACTAGCAGCGTTGATAATTACCTTCGCCACATTCGTTTGAGGAAACAGTCGTCCCGTTTCCAGGTTTTTAAAAAATATACCACGAGGCACTGGGGAGGTTAAATGCATTACATGCACACTTGATTATTAATGACTTTTTTTTTTCTTTTGAAGAATATAGTGTTGAACTTTCGTTCAAGTATAAAACAATCCATCCTTTCATATCGAGTGACTGTACTTCGCTGTCATTATTTTTCTGTATTAAGTATTTAGTTCGCTTGAGTAATAAATAAACCACGAACACGGGAGGGTTTACATAGAACCCTTAAAAGCTCTGTTTAACATCTAGTTTATCGTTTATTACGCAGAACCTTACAATGTGGCATTTGGTTCTGTTTATAATTTGAAAAAAGGTTCTAGCAACCTAAAGAAGATTTCGAAATAAATAAATAAATGCTAGCATTCTTCTTCAGAAAATAAAAACCCTATTTCGAAGTTTTGTCTTTAAACAAAAACAACAACAACAAAGTTTCCATAAAGGCTCTGCTTCATTTTTCTTTCTTTATTATTTATCACGTAAAAAACCTCAAATCAAAGTGGTTCCCCAGAGGAGGAACCTTTAAAGGTTCTAGATTGAATCTTCTTCCCCACATGTGACGCTAACGCTCTTATTTAATAGTGTGGGGTTCTTCGCTTTTGTAAAAGGAAAGTAGAACCCTTCTTACAAAGCTAAGTACCATTAACTACCCTGAATAGAGCTCCACATTAAAGAGTAATGAAAAGCTGCAGGAGAAATGATTCATCGTTCTAACAGCATGCTGCAGACGAGCGCACGTTTAGAGACACGGTGTGTAACTCAGCCGGGTTTTGGAGTGCCAGTCCTCCTTTACCGAATACGTTAAGAGGTTCTTCGAAGCAGTAAGAATTGTCCGTGGCAGAACCGAGAACACACAGCCGGAGAAAGGATTTCCTTGTTAGACACCTGCAAGGGAGGAATTCTGCTTTATCACACTTTAAAGAATAGAGGTATTATTGCACCTAGTGGTCAAACTGGGAACTGCAACGAATAAAAGTCCACTGGGGCAAAGGCAAAGTGCAGAAAGTGTGTCTACAGTGTACAGAACCGTTTCTATTGGAAATTCTACACAAAAGTATGTGGACACCTGGGACTAAGAAGTCCCCAAACCTGTTCCAGCATGACGATTGCCCCTGTGGACAAGAGCGAGCTCCATGAAGACATGCTGGGTTAAGGTTAGGAAGGTGGAAGAATTCGAGTTTTCCGCACAGAGCCCGGACCTCGACCCCACTGAACACTTTTGGGATGAACTCAGTCATGCACTTAACACAAATCCACAAAGCCACGCCCTAAAATCTAGTGGAAAGCCTTTCCAGAAGAGTAGAGCTCATTATAACAGTAAAGAAATAATAAATCTGGAATATTCAACAAACAAATACAAGCGTGATGGTCAGGCGTCTGCACACTTTCAGCTGTATAGTGATTGTGGTGGTTGAAAGCACTGGATTACTGATCAGAAGGTCATGAGTTCAAGCCCCAGCACGGCCAAGCTATCACTGTTGGGCTCTTGGGCTCTTCTACTGCTCAGTTGTATAAATGGAAGTCGCTTGGGATATGGGATAAATGTAGTGAGAGGGAAGGCGGGATTATAGAATGGATAATGTCTGTACGTTTGAAATGCGTCTCCGTTTTCTAATGACAGATTTTTGGGGCGAGTTTCAGGTGTCTCGCGTGTTCTGAGATGCAGCTAGCTGGAGATTTTGCAGGATGACAATGTTTTGGATTCTCAACTGCCCATTACAGGTTACTCATAAAATTCCCTAGACAGTAGCTTATAACATGAGTCGTGTGTAACAGCCTCTCCACTTTATTTAGTTTAAACTACGTCGTTGGTAAAATCGACTATACGGCCACGAGCCGCTGCTGGATCTCTGAGAGATCTCTTTCACTGAAAGAGACGCTCGTTTCTTGAGTGTCGTGGAGTTTTGCATGTTCTCCCCGTGCTGCGGGGGTTTCCTCCGGGTACTCCGGTTTCCTCCACCAGTCCAAAGACATGCATGGTAGACTGATGGGCGTGTCTAAAGTGTCCGTAGTGTATGAATGGGTGTGTGAGTGTGTATGTGATTGTGCCTTGTGATGTATTGGCACCCTGTCCAGGGTGTACCCCGCCTCGTGCCCGATGCTCCCTGGGATAGGCTCCAGGTTCCCCGTGACCTTCAACAGGAGTAAGGCGTTGAAGATGGATGGATGGATGGATACAAATACACATATACAGACCTGTTTTCTCTCCTTACAACACAATACACCACCTCCATTGATGGAAAACATCAGTTTCTTGTCTGTCTCATTAACGGCATACAATGTTGACAAGTGACCGGGACAGGACCGGTACGTAACAGACATGGGAATAATAGTCTTTTTCTTTTCCTTTTGGAGAGCATTACAAGATGCTATCAGCCAGGAAGTGAACGGAAGGGGGCTGAGAAGGCAGAAAACAAGCAGATTTCTTAGCCGCTCCACATTGGCAAGACAGCAAGCCGAGCAGTTTTTCCGCACAGCGAACAGAATCCCGAGAGTTTCTTTGAATACAAAAGCTGTCAAAACTCACATAATGACTTGCGCTGAATCATCTATGCAGTGTTCAGAGGTGAATTGTAATGCAAGCGCAAGAATACTGTCATTTACAGGTATAATTATGGGTTATTGCGCATTTTTCTTTGGTTTGCACCCAGACGTTATTTTCCGAGTCAGTGGGGTTTGCACCTACCTTTGTCCAAAATTGCACTAAAATTATATATCTTTGCGAGAGCTCGCTTATCGGAGACACAATAGCGGAATAATGCTGTGTTTTCTCGACTTCAAGCGAAATCTTGTCACATTTCTTATACCGTGTTCACTTTTTTTCTTTTTTTTTGTTGTATAAACAGACAACTTCACTCAAATATGAGCTAAATACAACCAACTGAGTTAAACGTTGAAACCAAAGTGCTGTCGAAGTAATATAAAACAGATTGAAAACAAACGTTTAATAGGATCAAATACCAATGGACAAATGAAAATTCTACAGACGGAATGAAAAAAAAACAAAAACAAAGACAAATAAAAGTGGGTCTTCAGAGAAGATTTGAACAAAGCAATAGACGGGGAAGATCTAACAGGGATGTCACAAGAATGTTGGAACCAAGTCCGACCCGGTACCAACATTCTTAAAACGTGACGGAACTTGTTTTTCTACAGTAGCGTCGGTAATGTTGGTAATGGATGTACCGGGGTTGCAATTCTTCCAGACCTGAAAGGGGGCAGCAAATCCGTGCAAGTGTTTTAGTCTGTTCACAAGTGGTGAAGAAGAAGAACGCCTACAAGCACATGGGGAATAACTATAGAAGACGGTGACAACTTTAGCTCCGCCCCCACTCGTTCAGAGGAGAGCTAGTATGGGTTTCCGGTCTGCAGCCGATGCTATCGGTCATTTCAAACAAAGCGAGGAAACACCTGGAATTTGGCGAAGCGCCTGAAAGTCGGTCCTATATTATGTTTGTTTGATGCAGCTGCATTGTAGCCGTGAAACCAGCGAACGCTACGCTCCATGTAATGTTAGCGATAGCCGGGTATTTGCTAACGACGCTAACGCATTGCAGTGTTATAAACTACCTCCCAATGGACACTGTGCATCGACATTCAGCCCGCGTCCTGTCAGATAAATGTAGCCTACTGTCACTGATAATTATTCACATGGGGGGGATATATAAACCTAAAGATGTTTTATTAGTCATTGTCAGACAACTAAAATAACTAAAATATCCCTCTCTCTCTCTCTTTTCGCCAGTATGAACAAATGAGTATGAGTAGAAGGAGGGTGTCCTCCAGGAGTTTTAAATTTTATTAAAAATTTTGTATTTAAAAATATATATATATTTTTAAACCACACCGTTGAATCGACTTTGGTATCAAGTATCGTGTACTTTTAGTGGTATCGGTACCGATTACTAGATTTTTGGTATCGTGACATCCCTAAGATCTAATGGTAAATGGTCTGCACTTATATAGCGCTTTTTTAAACCTCAGGTGGTTCCAACACTGGTTCTCATTCACACACTAATGGTAGCAAGGTGCAAGGTGCTAGCTTGCCATCAGGAGCAACTTGGGGTTCAGGGTCTTGCCCAAGAACACTGCATGTTGAGTAACGTGGGCCGGGAATCGAACCGCCAACCCTACGATTAGTGTACGACCCGCTGTACCACCTGATCCACAGCCGCCCCAGTAATATACAAAGGGAAACCATTCCAGAGCCTGGGAGCAGCTTCCAAGAAAGCCCAGTCACCTTTGGTTTTAAAACATGAACGAGGGACTGAAAAGAGGAGTTGACTGGATGGTCGATGAGATCTTGCGGCAGTATACGTGGTAAGATCACATACGTACTGAGGAGTACCAAGTCCATGCAAAAGCTTTAAAAACGATTCGCTGTGGATTCTGTAGCGATGCAGGAAACACTGGTGAGAACACACCTATTTCCTTAAAATAGACCATTTCTGACCCACTACGCGGCTTGTTTTTGTTTTTAGACGTTGTTCCAGTGATGCTGTTAGATGGTTAGATCCAGTCTCCTGTCGACATTGCTCCTGATCGACCGCGTTGGAGAACCTTCGTAATACGCGAGTTTGGTGCAGGACGACTCTGTTCCCGTCCTGATCGTAAAAACCACGTGCGATTGGTCGGAGCGAGAACGTGCTACGATTGGTCAGCGCAACGTGGCGGTTAAACGCTTGGCTCGAGTAGACGGTGGGCGGAGTTAAATTATTTGTTCAATTATTCTATCCACTCGAACGCAGGAATTTTTTGTAGACGCGAGCTGCTCGACTGAGTCGTGAGGGAACAGAGAGAGAGAAAAAAAAAAAAAACAAACACACAAAATGTGACACAATAACTAGATTCAAACATTTCATCATCGAATCGTTTATTTCGCACCGCCGCCGTGTTCGCTGTGATCTTTGTGATTTCTACGCACAGAGATCTTTTATCGGCGCCGCATTTCTAAAACAACGAATACACATTTTTCAGAGGACGTTCTCAGCCCCCACACACACACACACACACACACACACACACACACCTCAGCCAAAGTTATTCTGCCTCTCTGGTTCCGACTCACAGGTGTGAAAGATTGTTAAATGTACATCATAGAAACTCTATACACAGGTTCCAAGGTATAAATAGTAGCGAGAAGGTTACAATTCCTGGTTCTAACGGGTCCAGTTTCTGTTGAAAGCCATTCATGGCTCGAGATGCAGGTCGAACACTCCACCATCAGCACCGTCCCACGCTTCTTTTACTATATGGGGATGGAGACGATGGTGGGCAGCTCCCCGATGGGCGGAGGTTTGTACTTCTCGAGTCGCATGAGCCGTCGCAAGATGTCGTCTCGGTCTCTGGGCCAGCTGAAGATGTGCGTGTTCTGGAGCCACGCAGGAACGTGGCACTGAGGACGACACAGTTTCAATCGGATTAACGACGCTTCGTGGTAACAAACATTGTCAGATTTCTGGTTAATCCTGACTCGGAAAAAGAAATCCTGCAGGAGTTTGCAGGAGGAAGTCAAGGACTGATAAAAGATTCGATTGGGTTGCCAGGTCTAAAATATCCCTCTCCCAAAGATGACAGAATTTTGACCTAGGATTTAAGACCACTGTTATCCAGGAGTTTCATTTTCACTTATATAATTTGACCGGTGATTTTGATACGAGTCATCGAACACAGATATACACGATTTGAATTTAGATTTCATCACAAACAGATGCCAAAGCAACTTTCACATTTTCCACCAAATTGCGAGACAGCTAGAAAAACAACGCAAGTGGCATTACTTTAAACCTCACATGGAAGAAGCTCTAACAATGTAGATTAACACTGGTCTTGAAAGCAAATTACCCTGTTTTATTTATTTATTTTATTACAAAAGGATTATGCAGTAGAACGAGGCTACCATATCTACCACCAATTACTTCCCTTATGTACCAGTATTGCAATATAACTGAATAAAAGAATGAACAACTCTTACTCTCTTGGCACCGGGAAACAACACCGGGATGAATCGGAAATTCCTGCACCCGTTCTGAATGAACTCGTTCTGTAACTGAAAGAGAACGGCACAGCGCAGAATACACAGCGAGTGAACTCTAGACACTGTAAAGAAACATTGTTCTTAAGAAGGAGTTCCTATGAAGTATTTTGGAGGAAGAAAAACCCACCTGTCTGTGGATATAGACGGTGTTGAGCGTTTCATCATTCTCTACGCATAATGAAGCGTTCGTTACGATCTCGAAGTACTTCGGGCTGATGATGATGATGATGAGATAGTCTTTCTAAACAGAAGAAACATTAAATATACGAGATAATATATAGAGGAAAGAGAAAAACAGAAATCCAGGTGCTTTCAGGACATTGTAACCTAAAGTCCTAAGACTCGCAACTCGACTCGGACTTAAGGCATTAAGGCAGGCAACCCAGACTCGAGCTTCTGACTCTCAACTCGACTCAGACTCGAGCTTCTGACTCTCAACTCGACTCAGACTCGAGCTTCTGACTCTCAACTCGACTCAGACTCGAGCTTCTGACTCTCAACTCGACTCAGACTCGAGCTTCTGACTCTCAACTCGACTCAGACTCGAGCTTCTGACTCTCAACTCCGACTCAGACTCGAGCTTCTGACTCTCAACTCGACTCAGACTCGAGCTTCTGACTCTCAACTTCGACTCAGACTCGAGCTTCTGACTCTCAACTCGACTCAGACTCGAGCTTCTGACTCTCAACTCGACTCAGACTCGAGCTTCTGATCTCAACTCGACTCAGACTCGAGCTTCTGACTCTCAACTCCGACTCAGACTCCGAGCTTCTGACTCTCAACTCGACTCAGACTCGAGCTTGACTCTCAACTCGACTCAGACTCGAGCTTCTGACTCTCAACTCGACTCAGACCTCGAGCTTCTGACTCTCAACTCGACTCAGACTCGAGCTTCTGACTCTCAACTCGACTCAGACTCGAGCTTCTGACTCTCAACTCGACTCAGACTCGAGCTTCTGACTCTCAACTCGACTCAGACTCGAGCTTCTGACTCTCAACTCGACTCAGACTCGAGCTTCTGACTCTCAACTCGACTCAGACTCGAGCTTCTGACTCTCAACTCGACTCAGACTCGAGCTTCTGACTCTCAACTCGACTCAGACTCGAGCTTCTGACTCTCAACTCGACTCAGACTCGAGCTTCTGACTCTCAACTCGACTCAGACTCGACCTTCTGACTCTCAACTCGACTCAGACTCGACCTTCTGACTCTCAACTCGACTCAGACTCGACCTTCTGACTCTCAACTCGACTCAGACTCAAGCTTCTGACTCTCAACTCGACTCAAGCTTCTGACTCTCAACTCCACTCAGACTCAAGCTTCTGTCTCTCAACTCCACTCAGACGCAACCTTCATGTCCTAGTTGCTGCAAACTCAACACCAAATCAAATGAAATCAGATGAAACTAGAAACTTACCTCAGTAATGTACCTTTCCATAAAGTCAATCTTACTTATGCTCCTGAACTGCTGTTCGAACATGTCGATCTGCAAATACAGAGCACAGATCAATGCTCCTGCTATGAATTCAAACGACTCTTTTCTT